>PVIH01002817.1:0-27100 GCA_004025045.1 Sigmodon hispidus
AGCATTAAGATAAAATCTTTGATGGACTTAAAATACATTAGCAAATGCATTAAACATTAAACATAACATATGTTGATTCAGTAAACTGATCAGCACAGACATTGCCTTCACTAGGAAGGTCAGAATGAACACACAAACATCCCACATAAACTAGCTTGAGTTCTGTCCCACAAAAGCCTGTATTTTTAATGAAAGTTGAGATACTCTATTCACAGGTGCAATATAACTAGCTGTTTCTAAAGGGATCTGTGCCACACATATTGACTATATCAGTGAACAGATTAAATAGTTTAAGAGAATATGTATTAAAGGCCAGCTGTACAGCTAGAAACTATGCCACTTGAGCAGATTTGGCTACTGTGATTTACACATCTGTAAGTTGTGAAGAGACCACAATTGCACAGCATTTTCTAGCATTCTTTAAAGGTCATAATAACTCTGGGAAAACACATTGAATGAGTCTTTAAAAAGTCAATCAACTTTGAAGAAAGGATAGTGATTATTAAAATCACACATTTTTGAGCACATAAAATGTACATTCTGAATTAGTGGCTTGTACCCACGAATGTCACGAATATTCAGAGTCTATGCTGCTCAGAAACCTGCTTATGTGGCCTGGAGCCTGGCCTTCATTCTTATGCTAAAAACCGTGGCTGCCTAGGCCTCTTGAAGCCTAGGGCTTGGTAGTAGTAAGACCCAAATGGAGGTTTCATTAGCATAGGGTTTAAAACTTTATACTGTGTGATAACAAATGTTTGTAAGTTAAACTTAAATCTTTATGGAATTACATTTAATACAGCCAGGCAATAAGACAAAACAACTTAGCAGGGCAGTATTTATAAGAGATTGTAAATAAGGAATTAAACCACATCCACGGTACAGTAGCAAAATTCTAAGGAAAAGATAAGAGACATGGTATAGCAGCTCATGCCAAAAAAAATTGGACGTATGATTTTTACTTCTTATTTCAAAAATCTTTTTCTGAGCTTTTCCCAAAGAGCCCCAGCCTTGCTATGGCTGTTACTTTCACTTTGAGCCATAACCGCTGTTACTGTTACCTTGAGCTCAAGGTTACTGTGCGTCCACAGCTTACAAGAGACAGTGAGTTTGCCATGCGTCCATGGCGCCAAGAGGTTTCACCCACTGTTGGTGAGTTCCCTCTTCTCCGCCTTTATCTACAGGTCGGAGCTACCCCGCTAGCGCCAAGAGGTTTCACCCACTCCTTGGTGAGTTCCCTCTTCTCCGCCTTATCTTTATAGGCCGGAGCTACCCGCTTTAATCGCGGATCCCACTTTACCTGGGACTTACCGGTGCACCCCCCCCCCCCCGAATGCAGAAAGTTCTGAATCCTGTCGTCCATTGGTGCGAGTTTAGTTCTTATCTCTTCCCAGTACGGGCCACCACTTGCCACGCGCCACCTCGTCCCGCAAGGAACACGCAACACCGGATCCTTCTCTCTGCACTTTATTCGGGCCTTTCAGATATCTTCTTATCTTTCACTCACTAGCTCATTCTCTCTCTCACTCACTCACTCACTCACTCACTCAACAACCATTCTCTCACGGACGAGGAACGACCCCAGGGGGAAGCCTTGCTCTTAGTGAAATACCCTCAGGGCTTCCAATCCAAGATAGCCACGTGGGCATCACCGATAGGCTCAGATACGCGGAAACAAGCCAGATCCTTGGCCTTAGCCAAATATGGAGTTGTTTACCAGGGAGAGCGCTCAAGGCCAACACCATCTTAAGGTGTGACTGTAAGCAGCTCCCTACAATAATCCTTCCCTGCTTTCTTCAGCAGGATTCCCCTAATGTTTGGCTGTGGGTCTCTGCATCTGTTCCCACCAGTTACTGGATGAAGGCTCCCTGATGAATTTCTTTTCATATTAGTGGGATATAGTATTGACTTTAAATTTCTGTTTACTTCTTCAATAAATATTTACTTAGATTATGTGAGAATATTACAAAATACACATGGCATGCTATCATATGTAGTTTAAAGCTGAATTTAAGATTTTAGAAAACATATTAAGTATTTCAGTGTCAGTTACTGGCTTTTCCAGGGTCAGAATCCTTTATCCATTAATAGTTTCTCCTAGACTTTGGTCCAGTCTTATGGCAGACTGTTATCCACTTTAATCACTGGCCTATATAGATGTCTGTGATTTATTCATCAGTTTTATTGATTCTGGTTAGAAGAAGAATCAATAGGGGGATAGACATGTTGGTAAATAGGAGTTTTAGCAGCAGTGTTGCATGACATTGTATTTTTTTATTAATTAAATAACGAGATGGATTTTGTGTAATCTGGGAAGCTGGAAGCCTTACGATTACGAATATGGCAGCATGCCTGAATAGTTTCTAGTGTTGGAAGTAGCTCAAAATTCAGGACTTCACAAATAAACAATCACATGCAGAAAGAAAAACTGGAAAGTCATTGTGTAAGTCCAAAATGAAGTCCCCCCTGGCTGCCTCAGGAAAGGGAGGAATGAGCTTTGTGAGCAAAGCCAGCTGCCCTACATGCCCATAGTGTGGGTGTTGCAGTGTCTAAAAGGTTTTGACTTTGTTTTCTGTCTGCTTACATTTCCTTCCCTGTGGGGACTGATACCAGAGAGAAGCATGTGACTGGTGGTGGTTTATGTGGCATTGTAGCATTAAAGCTCAGGGATGGGGACTGTAGAGGGGTGAAGTCACTTATCTTTCTCATGTTTCTAAGAGTGAAAAGGAGACTCCTTCAGATAGGCCTTGAGGTGAACATGCACATGTGTGTCTATGTATGAGGAGGCCAGGAGCATCAGATCTCCTGCAATTCGAGATACACCCAGTTGTGATCTGTCTGACGTGAGTTCTGGGAATTTATTAAATATATAATATATCACCACGTATCCTCTTTTGAGTCATAAAAAAGGTTACAGCTAATGCAATAGGTACAGCTAATGCAAAAAAACTATATGCAATAGATACAATAGTTATATACAATATATACAAGCAATAATTACACGAGTAATGTTCAGTCCATTAAAAACTGACAAATTCAAAGAAAATATTCCATTCTTTATCCTATTTTGGTGAGTCTAAAGGATTATACCTAATTCACTTTCTATCTATCTTGTCCCATGCAAGAACAATGTGTGTTCTTAACCACTAAGCCATCTCTCCAGCCTTGGTGTATTCTTGAGATGGAATACTTAAGGGTCACTTGGAAAGATGAGCCATAAAAGAGTGAAATAAAGAAAAGCATCACAGTCCACCAACAAATGTCAGCAGTAAAGCTCAGAAGGATTTTTGCTTGGTGTTGGGGGTTGAACAAGAGACCTCAGGCACATAAAGCAAATGTTCCAACATGAAGCTACGACCCCTTTGAGTCCCTTGTTCCCCACTTTCTGTTGGCCAGTACTCTCAGGGACTTCTCCTTTTCATACGAAAGAAAATATGTTAATGATCCCCTTCATGATCTCAATTTAGATAAATTTCACAGTGAGTGTTGTCTCTAAAGTGAGTGGTTTGAAAGGCTCCTTAAAGTCCCCTGAATTCAGAGAAGCCAAGTGGGAAACTTGACTGATAAGACAAAAGTAATCTGCTCTTCAGATCTATCCTGGCTTTTTACTGTGGAGGAGTGCAGGGCTCAATAGGATCTGATTTCCAAAAGGCAAAATGATGAGATTGTGAAGATACCTACCAAATGCATTTTCCATATCTGTGGAGTAAAAGTACTAATTGCATATCGGTAATATTTTCTCATTTGAAGGATAAACTATGGGCACTGAATCTGCTCCTCACCAAAGTCACATTTTGCTCATCTTAAGGATTCTTGTCATTTTGTACCAGGAAAGGACTTAGCATGTTTTTAATCTGCTACTTATAAATGTTTTAAATTTCTAGTCTACAACAAACCAATATTTTTATATAAAAATTATTATTAAAGATATGAAATTGAGGTCTAAAAATACAAGCTTAATTTTTTTTTTTATTGAGACAGGTTTTCACTGTGTAGTTCAGGGTGACCTCAAACTTAGAGATCTGACTGCCTCTGCCTCCTAAGTGCTGAGAGTAAAGGTATCCACAACCATACCCAGCCCCCCAATTTTTATTTAATCGAACATATATAAAGTTAGTCTTTCAGATTATTAGGGAAGAATATGAATTGTTCAAAGTTACTTATACCTGCAGAAAGATAAATCTATTCTTCTGGCCTATCATTATGAATAGTTTGTAGATTGGCATACATAAATCCAGGGATTATACTTTGAAATACCATATGTATTTATTTAGTTGGAATTGAAAAATCAAACCATTTGAAAACCGTTTTCAAATTTTAACTTGATTTATGTTTGCTTTGCTAGCCCATTTTTAAAATAACAATAAAACATTCACTTCAATGGGCTGATCTTATTCCCTGGAAGGATGGTTTATGTGCCCAATCATTGAAGCTGTCATCAGATTGATTATTCTAGCTTCCTGATGATGATTCGTACAGCGAGGCAATTAGACAGGAAATTTTGGTGCTTCAGATGTTTTATTCTTTAATCCCAGCAATTGGAAGGCAGAGGCAGATGGATCTCTGTGAGTTAGCAGCCAGCCTGGTCTAAAGAGTGAGCTCTAGAACAGCCAGAGCTGTTATACAGAGAAACCCTGTTGCGAAAAACCAAAAACCTAACCAAAGCAAAACCAAAAGCAAAGAACAAGAGAAAGAAAGGAAGAAAGAAAGAAAGCAAAAAGAGAGATTTTCTTTCCTCTTGCAAATGCTACAATGAAAGAAACTAAAGCTTAGACGTCAGATCTGTTCAGCCGTCTGCCAGCTTACTGAGTTAGGGTGCCAACAGAAGAAAGATGGAAGAATGGAGTTTTGAAAAGTTTTATTTATCTTTATTTTATGTTGCCTGCATGTATGGATATGTGTGCTGTGCTTGTGCAGGCCAGAGGAAGCAATCAGATCTGCAGTTGCCAAAGGTCACGAGAAGTCCAGGCCCTCTGGAAGTGCAGTAGATCCTGTTAACTGCTGAGCTATGTTCCTGTCCCCAGGAAAATTTGTAGCTTCTTTTTCTTTACTGTAGCCCAGAGCCCATCTACATTAACCACAAATTAATACATACAATACTTTAATGAGTTCAGACACTAAAGAAGTTCAATAACTGATCAAATGATTATGAATCATGCAACATCCCATCCTAAGAAGTGGCTTTCCATCAGTGGCAGCTGCCTTTACATTTATGGACAAAAAAAACCCTATAAAAGGTCTAAGCCGCTCTGTAGAATTTGTTCTGTTAGTCAATGTTTAAGAAACTCAACTTGCCGCAAAACAAGGTATATTGGAGTTGTAAAGAGTTTTGTGTTGAGGTTGTGGGCAATTCTAACTTTTGGGGTGATGCAGGTCAAGTCAAGCCCGAGTCTTCTGTTTGAGTGTGGAAGGGAAGTGCAGTGTTTGTAATCCTCCCAGCTAGCTGCAGGCTTTGGATTGCCAATATCTGCTGGAGGCTCTCACTGAGAGGCTGCCTGTTATGTTTCCTCCTGGGCACTGTGTTCTCAGCCTTTAAAGTTCATGGAAATGCTCAGACAGATGAAGACAGAAGCTGCAGGATTTGAGAAGTTCTGTACCTAGCGGTATAAAGAAAATGATTGCTAGACATCTGGGGAGTTGGAGTATATGAGAAGACAACAGAAGGAAAAAACAGATATGGACTGAATTGAATAAAGACATTTTAGTGGAGCTGGCAATGTAGCAGAAGGGATTTAAATTTAAAAAGCTTTATATTTATTTATTGTGGATGCATGTGTATATGTGCACGCACACACACACACACACACACACACACACACACACACACACCATGTAAGAAACAATGGTATTTCATATGTTCACGATGCTGCACACACCATTACAGAAACATACTTCCTCAACTTTTTTTTTCCATTTTTTTTTTTTTTGATTCCTTAATGTAGAAAATTCTCACCCCAAGCTCTGGTAGCTTCTAATCTGCTTTCTTTTGTCTTAATGGATTTCCTGTTGTTAATTTCATGAGAATGGAATTTTATGTAGCATCTTTGTCTGGTTTCATTTACTTAGGATGTTGTTTTCAAAGTTGACCTTGTGGTGGCATGTATTTGCAGCTGAATGATTCCAGTTATATGGATAACCCAGACTGTATGTTTGTGTGTGTACTGGTGCACACATGCATGAGGAAGCCAGAGGATCACCTTGGTGTCATTTTATATGTGCTGCCTACCTTATTATTTCTAACAGGGTCTGTCACAGATTTGGAGCTTATCAATTAGCCAAGGCTGGCTCATCAGTGATGCCTAACTATCTACCTGTCTTCCCCCTCTAGTACTTGGAATAAAACCACATGCCACAATGTCTGTTTTTTTCTATGTGGACCCCCGGGGTTAGGCTTGCAAGGTAAACATGTTACAGACTGAACCATCTCTATAGACTCTAGCCCAAATTTTTTAGTGCAATTATTGACTGGCAGTTATTTGAGTTTTGTTTGCTTTTGACCACTGTTGACTAGCTTGGTGCTTGTCTTTCATGAATTCTCCATCCTTTCTGTCTTGATGAGTCCTTGTTTTCCTGGTAATGACGGCAGCTAGCCCTGCTCCTCACTGTTGGTCCTTGTAACCTGTAGCCTCATCAATCCAGCTTTCTCTCCACTTGAGCCCCCCATGGCAGGACTGGTGATATTACTATTGACTTGACTGTGACTGGAGGGAAGACTTACCAGTCCTACCTTGGACATTCTCACTCTATACTTGATATTTGTAAATAGGTGAGCTGAGCACAGCTCTTCCTCACTCACAGGTTAGTGCAGCACACTGCATGTTTATTACTTGGATAAACTGATAATTTTGTGTGTGCTTGTTAATATTGATTATAAATCTGGTTGGACTGAGAAATGCTGAGGAGATTAGTAAAACAGACTTTTGGATGAAACTGAGAAAGAGTTCCCAAAGAAAATTCACTGAAGGAATATAGAGACAGTCAGTAAAAACAAGTAAGAGATTAGCTGTCTCTCTGTGTGTTATATGTATTTATAAATATAATAGTATGCATAATTTTATGTATATAAAAATCTTATATGCCTATAGAGTATTATATATATATAGCATTAAATAACAAGTGTTGAGAAAAATATGAAGAAAATAGGAACAGATTAACCTATTTCAAGGTATAAGGAGATAGACACAATCCGAAAAAACAACTACAACAGATTATATATATGTGTGTGTATATATATAGTGTGTATACACACACACACACACACACACACACACACACACACTTTGGTGATTTTGAGACAATGTATCTATGTACCTCAGGCTGACCTTCAGTCCTGCTTCTGCTTCCCAGATGCTGGGATTCCAGGTGTGCACCCCTAAACTTACAGGTCATTTAAAATGCTCCACCTCACAGGGCAGATCCATGTTTGAAGCATGATGTGTTTGAGAAAGTGTCCCTTGAATGTCAAGCAGCAATGCATGTTGTCACATCTTGGCAAAGGTGACTTCCTGCTTCCCACTGCAGCTTCTGACTCCATTACCTTCCGTAACCGCAGTAGAAGTGAAGAGTAAGAGGAAAAATGGAATAGTTCTTCACCTCATGGGGAAGAAAAGCTTGTTTTAAAAAGACCATGAGCCTGACATGTGAACAGTGAAAAGGAATGGGGTTCTTATTTTCCAGGAAAGAGTTTTGATTTTTCTGTGTCTCAAGAGCAATGTCAAATGGAGGACAGTCTTAGGAGCTGACAAGTCACAGTGAGCTTTTCATTGATATAAAAATTCAAGTGAGACTTTCTTTACCAAAATTGCCATGCGCATTCAATACTACAGGTCTTGTGCAGACTGTTTGTTATTCCACAAACCAGAATAGACTGGTTATAAAACTTGTCCTGGACTGTGAGTATAGCTCAGTAGTAGAACATTTGCCTAGCATGTGATGGGCCCTGAGTTCAATCTCTAATCACACACACACACACACACACACACACACACACACACACACACACATCACAAAGAAGCAAAGTATATAACAAAAGAGAAAATAAGAATAAAGAAATTATTCTCCTGCTGAAATAAATAGCTAAGCTAGGCATTGTGGCACACACCCCAGTACTGGGAAATACTGAGTATTTCCAAAAATATGGGAATCTTTGAGTTTGAAACCAGCCTAGTCTATGTAGTAAGACCCTATCTCAAACAAAAACAAAACAGCAAAATGACATAAATTATCTTGTATAACATATTTATTTTTAAGCCCTTAAAAATCACTGTGTTTAAAGGTTCTTATGAGGACATGGCTCTATGGAGAAACTGTTAGATTGATTCAAGTGGCCTTCTTAGCTTATGGAATGGAAGGCAGACAATTGTATTTTTAAAAATGCATTTTGATAGCTAATTCCCAGAGAGAAGCTGCCCTGCATCGGATTTGTTCATGGCTATGATGGGGCTGCAGAAGTAATAGATGCTTGATTCAGCGTCGGGAGTGATTTCCCATTTTGAATGAAAGCCTGGTAACAGATGTGGAGAAGACTTGACCGTTTGTTGTCACGCAGGCCAAGGCACAGTGTGGGGGAGAAGTGAGTGGGTCAGAACAGAGTGGCTAAGACCAGGTGCTGCGAAGGGGTGAGGGAGGGGGGATTCCACTTCTCGCTTTTGGGTAGCTAGCGTAATCAGTGTCAGAGAATACCTTATTTGAATACAGTAATCATCATTTATTGGCATAGTTCTATTGAGCAATGTCTACTTCTGGCAGCTGATGGCCCCTGTGACATTGCTTACAGCTGCCATAGATGAGTCACCCTGCCAAGCCTGGCTTGAACATGGGCCTATTCGAGCACACAGGCTGCACTGGTCAGATGTGTTTTCAGGGATGCTGACCTTGCTGATAGTTTCAATCCTGCCCTCAGTATTCAGAAAGAGTCCTTCTGGTCACTGCTCACTTAGGGATAGACCTGTAAGAAACCAGTGGTGGTGACTGAGTTCCAAAGGCCACAGACGCTTCTGTGTCGTCACAGAAATTCCCTCTACTATTGGACCATCACTGCCTTTCAAAGAGTAAATGTTTTCTGAGATTTAAGAAGGCATGGACCTAACATGACTTTTGAATGTTTGGATTGGGATTGAGGTATTACACTCTGATGTCTCAATTGCCCTTGCTCCGGCTGGTGGAAGCAGAACCGTGATTACAGCCCTCAGCAGTGACCGGAATAATGAGGTAGTGCAGAATTTCAAAATAGCAAGGGACATAATTGTCCTGAGAATAGACCATCAAGGAGGCAGACAATGGGGCCAACGGCCCTGAATGTTGGTCCCTCCTGTCTGGAATATTCTGAGCTGGAGTCCTGGCAAAGTGTGTCCATCTCCTGGATGTTTTAGTCCCTTCTGCTCTTTTGGATGCAGCATGTTTAACATTGTTTACCTTCAGCATGATGGTGACCCTAGCATTGATGGCCTGGGGGCTGCTGATAAATCACCACTGTGAAAGATCACAGTTTTGCTGCTGTTTTTTAATTTCTGAGCGACTGTGTTTTTTGGGGTTTTTTTTTGTTTTAATTTATCAAAATTCCCAGAATTGCTTTTTATATTAGATAATGTTCTGACTTTAAGACAGGCGAAGGTGACCCAAAAGTGGACCAGTTTGATTTTAATAAAAATTTGGGACAGAATTTCAGGGTTATGTAAATAACTTTTATAAGTAAGACAGAAAATTTTCCCTGTGATGAAAAATTTGAGGTAGTGTTTATTAACAAGTAATAAAATATTTAAAATTTTTCTTAAGCATGTTGAAATGTTTTGGCAGTTATCTATAAAATCAATCTCCCTGGTCTTCTACTCCCTGCCCCCACCCCATGCCTCTTTGGTTTTAAGAGTCTCATAGAGCCCAGGTTGGCCTTGAACTTGTTATCTAGTTGAGGATCACCTTGAGCTCCAGAGTAGGAGAAAGGTGAGGTGGGGATGAGCCATTGGAGCAGGAAGCCCTTTGGAATGCTTCCCTTTGACTGTGACTCAGAGGCAGCCCAAAGGCTGCTTCTCTGAAATCGACCTGCATTGAAAGTTGCAGTTCTCAGAGTTCTTATACTTGTGACTGTTTTTGAACTCAGCTTTGCTGAGGAGTTCAGGATTGACAGTTTCTCCAGTGTGAGTCTGTTGGAATGTGTGGAAGAAGTACTTGACAGGTTAGAAACAGCACAATGGCTAGAACATGGAAAAGCTGTTGCCATATTGGAGAGAAAGGATGGTTTTGAGTTGAATGTGCTTCAGACTTAGAAAGACGGAGAAAGGGGGGCTGGAGAGATGGCTCAGAGGTTTAGAGCACTGATTGTTCTTCCAGAAGTCCTGAGTTCAATTCCCAGGAACCACATGGTGGCTCACAGCCATCTATGATGACATCTGGTGCCCTCTTCTGTATACTGTATAATTAATAATAAGAAAAAAGATGGAGATAGGAAACTGTGACACTTGTTCTTTTGGGGATAAAATTGTTAGAATGGAAGAGTTACTTATCTGGATAGAGGGGCCTGGAGGGGTATGTTTAAGATGGTCTTGGATTTCTCGGCGCTTTTACTCAGCAGTTATACTGACAAAGTTGAGTGGAAGGCAAGGGATGTGGTTGCCTTGTGTCTTTGAACTTGCTGTGTAGCGTCTGTGATCTTGAACTCCTCATCTTTTGGCTCCTACTTCCTGGGTACTGACATTATAGTTTGCTACCATGCCCAAGCAATGGCTGCATTTCCTGAGGTCTAATACTCAAAGAAAAAGGAAAGACACTAGTGTTTGTTGAAGATCTAGTGTGTATGGAGAATGGATGAATACTCGTCTAAATTAAGTCATCTCATTTAATCTTTCCCATAGCTCCTGTTGAAGATGCTGGCTTACAGTGAACTCACTTAACCAAATGACGGTGTGTGGCTAAGCAGCTAGTTTAAGTCCCGATCTTTTGACATTCTTTCCATGTCAGTGGGTTGCAAATGGACAGAATTGCCAAGAAGTGGCAATGTTCTCTTTCAGCTGCTATTGAAAATTTGTAGAATTTTAAAAGGAATGTAATTATGTATCTTACACTATAAAAATTGTTTATAGTTTAAAATTATCAAAGCAACATTGGTTCATGGCAAAGACATGAAATTCCTTAACAAAACAGAGTGAAGATGTCTGTGTGTAATTACTTCTTGGAAAGTTGTTGGTTTTTTTGTGATATGCCCTTCTCCCAACTCTTCCCAGATCTAACCCACCTTCATACCCACACAACTTTGTATACTTGTGTATGTGTTTGCCTTTTAGCCTCTACAGTCATAGTTTCTCATATGTGTTTTTCCAAAAGTCTTTACTCTTATTTATTTCTTCTCATACTCCCGTCTCCACTCTGTTCTCTGCTTTCCTATCCTACAATAGAGAATCTTTTCAGGTGGAATTTTAAGTGCTCCATTTTTTTTTCTCAAGAAGTCCATTCCCTTTCCATAAATTTCAACACATCCTCATGCTTACTAGGGACATAAAAGGTTTCTATTTGTATTCATTGGTTGTAGCTAAGACCCATATAGCTATGGGCAAGTGAACAGGCTATTTAGTGTTTTATGTGACAAGAATCTTTAGGAACAAATACACAAAGAGGGAAAGTCTATTTTTATGAGAGGCATGGTCAAGGGTGAATGAAGAAAACAAAGGGTATGCTCTGTTGTGGTCGGCCGGGAGCAACTTAACAAGGTTTGTTGGTCAGTTTGTTACACGTATCCCTGTGTTTTCATGCAGAAGGATGCTGCTTCCCTCTAGGGAAGGCACCTTTGAAATGAATGTCACTTGACCCATTTTGGAGCAAGGACAGGTCATTTATTTATGGCTTTCTATGTGGGATGGGAGCAGGAGAGGTCAGCCAGCACCTTCTGCTTCTACGGTTGGCTGGCTTTCGGGGCAGCGTGTCCTCAATTCTGTCAGTATGTAGCATATGTTAAAGCCTATGGATTAAACAGTTCCAACAAAGTCATGCTAGAAATGATTTCTAGCTCTATGTTTATGCACATGTATGCAGTGATGGGAGCTGAACACCGGTGCTGGGTGCATGGTAAGCAAGAGCTCTGCAATTGAGCTTTATTTCAGATCCGTTCTCTTTTTTGTTCACTTAAAATATCTTTCTTTTTCCTTTTTGGGCAAATTTAGATTTTTGTCCCTTTTTTTCTTGTATGCCTGTGTTCATACTTGTATGAGCACATAATGTGTGTACTGATGTGTGTGTACATGTGTGCGTATGTGGGTATATTAGGTAGGTTCAGGGCTGATGTTGAGGGTCTCTCTCAGTTGCTCTCTACCTTGTATATGGAGGCAGTGTCCTTTTACTGAACCCAGAGCTTGCTGTACAGGTAGTCTGTCTAGGTAACTTGCCTAGAAAAGTGTCTGCCCCTTTTAAGTGCTTGGATGGCAGGTGACCTGCAGTATCCATCTGGTATTACGTAGAATAATAATAATAATAATCTGAACTCCTGCTGTCATAATGCTCACATGGCAGGTTCTTTAATCACTGAGCCATATCTCTAGTCATTAAATTTGACATTATTTTTAGTGACATTCTAATATTTAATTCTATGATTAACTAATAATTCATTTAGTTGAGCCTCATGGACATATTTGGTAATGTGATTGCAAGATGTAAATGCATGTTTATTTTAAACTTAGATATCACCAAATGAATTCAAATGTCTCCCAGTGCAATTTGTAAATTTGTGTGTGTGAGTGCACATGCGCACACATGTGCATGCATGTGTGTTCATCATCATACATGTACCTGACTTTCAGGAATCAAACTCAGTTCTTCGTATTTGCAAGGTATGCACTTTAACCATTGAACTATCTCTCTTGCCCAGCCACCTTCAATTTATTAATAGTTTCCCAACTTAATCCACAATGATTTTTTATTTTATTTTTAAAATTATACATATATAATAAAAATTATATATATATATATATATAGTGTGTGTAGGTATGTACACATGTATAATAGTGCTTGTAAAGGTCAGAGGCATTGGGTTTCTTCTGGAGTTGAGTTATAGGCTACTCTGAGCTACCCAGTGTTGGTTCTTAGAAACAAGCCCAGGTCCTCTGTGACAGCAGCACACATTCTTAATGGCTGAGCTATCATTTCAACCCCCACGATGGCTTTTTGAGCAACCCTGAAATGTTTACACATCTAGTGAAGTACTGCTTTACTATGTTTTAACTCACAAATGCATTTTCTTTTGCATTTTTATTTGTCACTATTTTTCCATGTGCTTAAACAAAACCAGGACTCCTGGCTTTGCTGGCTTGAGGAGATGAGCAGATTTTTTTTTTCTCTGGAGCAAGACCATGGAGGACAGGTGCTGATATGGTATTTCTATGAAGTGCGTGCCTGAAGTGGATGCTTTGCTTGTCATTGAGCAGCCAGCATCTTCCATGTTTCTGATGCCAAGAACATATGAGTTACCCCCGAGGGTTCTTCTCTTTTCCTATTCTTCTCCCTTCCTCCAGGCTTGCAACTCTTACCTCATGGTGTTGTGGGCTAGTTGTCCGCTTTACCATTTTTTTCTGTTGCTCTTCAGCCTTGCTGCCTGTTAAATATTTCCTGTTCTCACTGGATTCATCTCATACTCTTTGTGCTGGACGTTGGCTGTTATTACAAAATAATTGACATAGCAATGTAAGGGAGGTGGATGGCACTTGCTTTGGTTCCCTGTCTGAGGTTGTATTGCATGGCCCCTTGGCCTCATGCACTGGCACAGGTGGTGGGCGAGTATGGATTAGAGAAGATTCTTTACCTCATGGTGGCCAGGAAAGGTGGGGCAAGGAAAAGGGCAGAGCCAGTGAGAGACCCACCCCCACTGACCTTTGTTTTCACCAATGGCTCACCTCCTACAGTTTGCAGAACTTCCCTAAATAGAGGTACCAGCTAGAGACCAACCTTAAATGTGTGATTTCTGCTCCCCCTTTTTTGATGTGGGTAGGGGTACTTCATATTCAAGCACTACCAGTCCTTTTAGCTTCTGTGATACATAATTTGGCTTGACATAGCCACCCATCATATGGCTGTCTTTATTATCTCTTAGTTCTGTTCATTCTTGTTAGATGGTCATCCTTATACTTAGGGTGTATGTGAATGTGTGTGAACAGTATATGTGTTAGTATGTATGATAACTTTTAAATTCAGAGAGACTGCTCTGATTACATTTGCATACTTATAAGAAGTTTGCAGTATTTTTTTTGTCTTCTCTCTCAATTTTAGAAAGTTCTACTATTTTTTTAGAAATGACTTTAAGACTTGTAGTACACTGATTTGGGATAGCATCTCCAATCAAAATTCCACAAATAGGCCTTGGTAACTCTCAGTTACTCAGTGATGCTTTTGTGGCATCTGATTTTTAAGAATGCTTGTTATTAAGAACACAATGTTGAACATGCTTTTAAAAGGGAAACCATGGAGGAATTTGTCCACGCATTTTTCCTGTTGTAGAAAGATGTCTGCTTTTAATGCCACCAGACTTGATTTCCTGATAGCTGTGGCTGGAAGGTGTCAGACCTGATTTGTTCAGCACTGCAGGTTGTCTCTGAAACTCTTAGCTCTAGGGAGAAGTTGGTCTGAGAGCAATAAAGAGTGGGAAAATGGCCTTTTCCACCAGGGACAGCTAGAATTCTTCAATGGCCAGTTACCTGACTCTCTAGTAAAGAGATTTAAAAGCATGCTGAATTAGGACATCTGTGAACAAAATTAACTCAGTTTGCATGAAATCAGTTAAGGTTTTATTTGGGCTTTTGTGATTGTTTTTGACACAAAAGGACCAGCTCCATATTCCCACTGTTGGTGATGGAATAGGGTCTCAAATTAATAACTGGGACCCGCTTGAGAAGGTATGGGTTTAGTGAAAAACCCATAAGCAATTTGTTTTCAAATGCAATTTAAGCAAAGACAAGAGACACCTAAAAAGAGTTCAGGAACTTGAAAAATGAAATAGACAATAACCTTAAAATAATCTTGGTTTAGTGTGTGTAATGTACCATGTTTGAATACTGAAGAAGAATTTTGATTTGTCAAAGAGGTGACTTTGAGTATGGTGTGGGTAAAAAAGGATACCATGAGTATTGGTCATTAGGGCCTGTAGAAAACAGTGCCCCACTCCCAGTTAGCAATGGTATATAAGTGAGATCTGAAATGTAAGATGCTGAGCAGCCTCCAAGGAGAGTCATAGAAAAATGGTGGCTAATGGGTAATATGTGGCATGATTGATTCTCTTTTAACCCTTGCTTTAACTGGGATGGATATTCATCTGTTATCAGTGCTAATGTTCATATTTGAAACTGACCAGGAGGCCTCTGCTTGTATCCCTCTGTGGTGGTTTGAAAGAATATGGTCCCCAAAGGGAGTAACACCATTAGAAAGTGTGACCTTGTTGAAGTAGATGTGGTCTTGTTGGAAGAAGTGTGTCACTGGGGAGGTGGGCTTTGAGGTCTCATATGCTCAAGTAACACCCAGAGTGACAGATCACTTCCTGTTGCCTGCAAAATGTAGTATTCTCAGCTGCTGCTTCAGCATTACCTGATCCACAATGATGATGATGGACTGAACCTCTGAACTGTAAGTGAGCCACCATAAATGCTTAAATGCTTTTCTTTATTATGGCTGCTGTGGTCATGGTGTCTCTTCCCAGCAATAGAAACTCTAAGACATCCTTCAAAATAAAGTTTCATTCTGTGTCATCTAGCACTGTGTTCCTGCTGATCCTATGATAGTGAAGTGGACTGAGTGGTGTTGATAGTATTGGTAACTAGATTTTGTCTTCTAAACTTAAAGGGGCTTCAAAATTACTGGGGGGATATTTAAAGTTCAGATTCTCAGACAATGGATATGACAGGAGATGCCACCTTGGGGTCTATTTTATCTTGTAAATACAGCCAGGTGATCCAGGAGAAGATGGGTTTGTCCAAGGACCCCATTCAACCTACATCTCCTCAAGACATATACACCACATTTAACATTTTGTTTTGACTCAGACATCACTCAAGCCGTAGATTAGAGCTTTAAAACTGGTGTGTAGTATGGTAAGCCTTTTCCTACCCACCTCCACTTTTAGAACATACCTAGTTCAAATGCTTTTTTGGCTTTGTTAGAAGCATTCTTGTAGAGTCAACAGAGACTAGTTTTCCCTAGTTATCTTAGTTTCATTTCTTGTGGTTGTGATAAAATTCCTTGACAAAAGCAACTTAGGGAAGAAAAGATTATTCAGCTCATAATTCCAGGTTGGAGTCACTCTCTGTAGGGAAGGCAAGACATCAAGAACTTGGGGCAACTGATCACACACCCACAGCCAAGAGTGGAATGCAGTGAATTACCTCAAACTTCCTAATACCCAGCTTGCTCTGTCTGTTCTTCTCATTTAGTCCAGGGCCGAACCCATGAAACTGTGTTGCCCACATTCAGGGTCTTTTCTTGTGTATTAACCCAAATAAGAAAAATTCCTCACAAGCATGCCCACAGGCCAACCCAAATAGATAATTTGTCAAGACTCTTCCCAGGTGATTCTAGACTATGAAGTTGAGAATTAAATTTATCACATTAGCATTAGGGGAAAGTCAAGCCCAGCTGATGTAACTAACAGCTGACCTGGCATAGACAGGGAGGTGCTCAGCAAACCCTGCTTGTAAGGTTGAGGTCTAAAGCCAGAGAGGAGAAGAGTCACAACAAGCTGGGAGTTAGAACCAGACCCAAAGAGCTGTATGTAGATGAGGCATACATATACACCAACAGGCAACCAGACATTGGTAGGCACATCAATGGCACTGGCACACACACAGACTGGTAGGCTTGTGAGGGTGAAGATACTTACTTCTGACCTCATTTGTATATAAAAGAAACGTTCTGCCAGGAATAGTTATATGACAGATTATATCACTGCTTGCTCCAGGTTCCCCTGACATCTGCTGACAGCCATCATTAACTGGTTCATCGACTCATAGTTCTCTGGATATCCAGCATCAGTCATGTTTTAGTGACTCATATCACATATCACATCATTGCCATGTCATCTCAATTTTAATTGGCCCTTTTATGTCCTCATATTTTCCATATTCACCCCTTACTGAGGAGTAATTGGCAATGGACAGGGAAGGAAGAACCACACTAGTTAATAAGGATGTTCCACTGGTAGGTTTCCTGTGTTCTTGTGTGAATGGGTAGCACTAATTGAACTTAGTGGGTTACTGAAAAAAAAGAGGAGGAGGAGGAGGAGGAGGAGGAGGAGGAGATAAGAAGATACGAACTCTTGAGGGAGGGGGGAAAGAACTGGATTTGGCCAGGAGTGGAGACTGATCTAAGCATTATTGGGTCAGGGGGACCATAGGACTGTCTGCTCCCTGCCCAGGGAGGGGATGGGGAGTTGCAGAGAAGAAAAATGATCAGATGTGGTGGGAGGGGGAAGAGACCTTGAATAAGGATATACAGGGATGGAAAAAAAAAATTCAGAGGGAAAGATGAACACAAAGAAAATATATGTGTAGCAATCTTATTTGCATTTCCACCCTTGATAAGCCATGCTTATGATTCTTATCCTCTATATAGTTATTGTTAACTCTTCCGCATTTTAAATTTTTTTTTTTACTGTTTTTTTTGATAAATACAAAATAAAGAAGGAAGGAAAAAAAAAAGAAGATAGGAACTTGAGTAGGGAACATGTTGGGGGAGATATATGAGGGGAATTGGAGGGAATTGGGAGATGAATGTTGTATTTTATTGTACCCAACTCTTTTCAGCTTTATTGACTACAATCCATTTCTCTCTCTTAGGCTCATTCCACACCCAGTCTGCAGCTTTCCTTGGCAGGTATTCTACAACCCTGGCATCTGCAAACATCCTGGGTCCCCAAGACAATCTAGGCTTCACCTTCACAACTTTTATGCACAGGCCTCTCTCAGCCTCTCTGTGTGGTCAACCCGATCCACACCTGGCCTCAGCAGTTTTCCTTAGTTGAGGATGGAAATTCCATAACCCTTTTCTTGTACCCTTGACTCTAAACCACATAGCTATAAATGCTCACTGGGTTTAGAACATGACCTCCCTGTACAAATACATTTCCACATGCTTTCTGTTTTTGATGGTTTTCTTCACTGCCTAATTTTGGTTTTCTAGGAACTTGCTCTATGGATTAAGCTGGTCTTGAACTTAGAACTCAGTGATCTGCCTGCCTCTACCTCTGGAGTGCTGGGATTAAAGCTGTACATCATCATGCCTAGCACTAAACTTTAATTCCTTTTTGCATGTTGGAACCTTAACTAGGTGTGGTCTTGTCTTAAGGTCACTACTCTCTTGATTCCATTTAGCATCAGGCTTTTCTTTAAACTTTTTATATCCTTGAACACTGGGCCTAGCTCCATTATACTTCCTGGTGCTTTTCAAACTGTACACTTTGTATTTTTCTGGCCTCATTCTCCCAAGTAACTGGAAATATAGGCGTAAACCATGACATCAAATAAGCATGCTCCTTATTACTTTTTTCTTTATCCCAACCCCAATTTTATTGCCAATGTTTTCATGCTTTATCTCTCCTCATTTCTATGAGGTAATAATAATATTGTATTAATTATTGTTCTGTTGCCATGCTAAAACACCATGAACAAGACAATTTTTATAAGAGTTTATTGGGGCTTATGATTTCAGAGGGATGAGTTTCATGTCAGGGGAGTGAGAGATATGGTAACTGGAGAGAGCACATCTTCAACTATATAAGCACAAAACACAGAGAAAAATTCTAGAAATGGTTTGAGTCTTTAAATTCCCAAAGCCCAGTGACATACTTCCAAAGCAAGATCATATCCCCTAAAGCTCCCATATAGTTCCACCAACTGGGGACCTAGTATTCAGACACAAGAGCATATGGGGATGTTCTTATTTAAACTACCACAGCTACCATCTCTTAATGTATAAAAGCTGTATGTTATAGAGCAGAGCTCTAGCAAACCACTCTTTCCTCGAGGGAGTCAGATGATGGAGTCATGGCTGCTGTAGAAACTGGCCAGTTAATGACCTAGACAGCTCTGCGATGAACGGATACCATTGTGGGACTCAAGAGACCCAATTCCACCCTCCATCCCTGCCATTTCTTGGATTCATGATGTCAAGCAAGTTCTTTAATGCTTAGAGATTGTTGCTTCTGTTCCTCATAGTGGGAAAATTATCAGTGTTTACTAATATAGAGGTTTTATTAGGAATAAGTGAGCGAATACATAACTCTGGATGCACATAGACCTCTAGGAAGCTTCAACCAACCTGCAAACTTATCAGATGCTCAGGCTGATCCCCAAGGATTCTGATTTGATTGGCATATGCTGGGGGCTTGTGCTTAATGTATTTAAGAATGTCGTTTTGTACACAGCAAGAGTGAGAAACACAAGTAAGCTTTGTTACATGGTAATGCTCTTTATACAAGGCCAATATTTATTGTGGCATGAGAATTTTGTTGTCAAACATCCAGAACAAAGTCGTGGCACCTAACAAGGATGGAACAGAGTCTGTAGTTTTTTTTTAAAAAAATATCATATATTAAAACCATAATGTAGGGTCACTTCTGATCTTACATTCAAATAGAAAATTCTTTACATATTAGTTGGAACTAAATATAATATTTTATAATCTTTATCTGTTTTTTCCCCATGGAAACACATTAAATAAAACCAACAAGATTATATTGTAATGAATTCTGATTAGTATTTTATTTGCTTCTCAGGGCTAAATACCATGGGACAGGACAATCATTGCATATAAAATAGACCCAATTAAGAAGCAAGATTTTAGGTGGAAGGTTTCCACAATGGGAACAAAAAAGGGTATGCCATTTTAAGATTTACTTATTAATTCTTTTCGTTGACTTAAATTTCAAAGGTACTTATCTACTTGAAGTATACACATAAGGCTTGAAGTCAAATTCAGAAATATTATTGATGGCCAATTAGTTTATAAAAGGCTTTAGAGTAGTCTTATCTTCTCCATAGGAGTGATTGGGTCAAGGCATTTGTCAGAATCGAGGGGGCAGAGATCAATGAACTTCACATTGTTTGCTATTCATTAGGAAGCCTTCAACTGGGCTCCTCATGGTTGTGAGCATAGGTATTCCTACGCTGTTTGACTCAAAAACCTGTTAGTGACAGGGGGTAGCTCTCCAAAGAAAGCCATTTCTCATGAATTATATTTCATATATAGAACTCATTTTGAAAATTCAGTCTCTGCTAAGACACCCAGATGGCACCCCACCCCACCCTCAGACCTCACATTACCATTCTGAAAGTGTTTCAGAAACCCTGGAACTTTGATTGAAAGAAAATAACATTTACACAAAGAGATAAGCTGTTTTATAAGAAAACGCTCGTTTAGATTCAAGAAAGGCTGCTCCATGACCTTCTGGAGAATTACACAGGCAGTCAGTGATGGAGCCGGAAGGTGAGCACCTTATGCCCTTCCTCTGACATGCTTCCCCGTGGATAGCTGCAGTGCCTGTAAATCCCATCACCCAGTGCCTACCAGACCAGAATAGGGCTGTGGTTTCTGCTGAGGATTCATAAATGAGCCTCCTATTTTGCAATGGTTTTAGGAAATCTTCCTTTCTTCCCTTTTCAGGATGCTGCCTACATTATTGGGGATGTTTTTGTATGGAAATGAAATTGTTTTCAGTAGCTGATCACTTTTAGTGACTCAGATTTACTCTAATCTGTAAAACTTGGCAAGAAATCACCCTCCTCTTGCTGTTTTTAAATGTGATTTTTGATTGAAAGATTCTCCTGCCAAAGACCTGGGATTTTTGGTGTTATTGTTTATTTTCTGTTTGCCTGCTAATATAGTCTGGTGGTCAGCTTATCAGAATAGAAGTAAGATTTGGTCATGACCTTGTGTGTGTAAATCTGTCTGAGGGTGACCATTGAAACAGAGGTGACTTTGCTTTTTGGCAAAGGACAAAGATAGAAAACATATTTAAGCATATAAACATGAAAATGTTAAGAGCTATAGACATGTGTGTAGACTTCTTTCTGTATATGTTCATTAATATGTATTTTTTTTTAACTTTCCTATGCTTACTGACTTTATTTTAATTTTAAATGTGTAGGATACTAACAGAGCATCACTTCTTTCCAAATGGATTCCCTTACTTACAGACAGTTAATGAATTCTATTGTCCTGCTTTATTTTTGTTTTTAGTTGAAGCTTATTGTGTTTCTTTTAACAATGAGTAGATAACTATACAAACATTTCTGTGTGTCTCTGTGTATGTGTGTGTGCTTGTGAGTGTGCATGTGTGTATGTGTGTGAGCACACTTGTACCTGTGTGTGTTTTAGGGTATTCTGTTACCCAAACTGGCCTCAAATTCTCTATGTAGCTGACAATGACTTTGAATTTCTAATACTGTTGCCTGTCTCCCAAGCACTAGGTTTATAGACTGTGACACCATACTCAACTCAGATAGCTGTACTTTTTTTTATTGTTCTATTTTTTTACACAAAGGTAACATACATTGCTTCTTTTCATGTTTTCTTATTCATATCTTTTAGAGGTTATTTCATACAACTTCATAGTGAGTCTTATACAGTGCTCTATAACATACATGGTATTTATCCAAACATCTTCCTATTTCAGGATCATTTTACGCTAATGCTGTGGGACAATGCTCTTGTACACTATAAAGATTTGTCACTCAAATTGGTCTAATAAAATGTTGATTGTCCAGTAGCCAAGCAGGAAGTATAGGCTGGGCTCCGAGATTAGGAGAATTCTGGGAAGAGGAAAGGTGGATCTGGGGTTGCCAGTAGATGCAGAGGAAGGAAAAGGAAAATGCTGGACTAAGAAAAGATACTAAGCCACCTGGCTAAACATAGATAAGAACTGTGGGTTAAATAAGTGTAAGAGCTAATTAGTAATAAGCCTGAACTACTGGCTGAGCATTTATAATTAATATAAGCCTCTGTTTGGTAATTTGGGAAATGGCTGACAGGTATTTGAGAACCAATGATGGGAGAGAAGCCTCCATTTTTACTTTAAGTTCCAATGCAAGAATTTAATGTGATCTTGGTGCCATGAGGAAGGACAAAAAGACATGACATAATACTATCATCATAAATATCTTGGAAAAATCATGCTAAATGAAAGAAGTCAGGCACTAGTAAAAATGACACAACTTTGTGTATAACATATACAGCAAAGGATGACCTCTAGAGACAAATCAGGGTACTGGTTGTCAGTGTATGAAAATGGGAAATGACTATAGTGGTCTGAGGTTTCCTCTTGGGACAACAGAAATGTTGTAAAATTTCATTGTTTCTAGGTTTGTTGGTGCACACCTTTAATCCCAGCACTTAGGAGGTAGAAGCAGGTAGATCTCCTGAGTTTGAGACCATCCTGGTTTTGTAGCAAGTTTCAACCAAACCAGTGGCATAGTAAGATCTTGCTTCAAAAAACAGAATAAACTTATTATATAGGCACACATTCTGCACATAGAAAAGTCACTTAATGGCATATTTAAAGCGGGTGAATTTATATACACCATACCTCAATGCAACTCTTAGCTGTCATGTATCACTGAAATTATTGGAACTCTTCCTGGTAATGATAAATTTTCATATATGTGTTAATATTGTGTATGTAAATATTTACTTGTTATCACTGCATGTGTATGACATTTGAATGTGAGCACATGTGTGCCACAGTTTATATCTGGAAGTCAGAGGACTCACAAGACTGAGTTTAGTCTTTCAAGAATTTGGGGGATCAGTTTTAAGTCATCATACTTCTGCAAAAAGCACTTTAAAATATTTAAATGTATTATCTGATGACTTCATACATGTATCCAATGTATTATAATCATATTCAACCTCTAGTCTCCCCTCCATTTTCCCCTAGGAATTCCCCACCGACCTATCTTTCTTTCACATTTATGTTTTTAAAAAATTATATCATCATTATTGTTGTTTTAACCCTCCAAACAATTAGGGCTGCCCTTGGGTGAAGGATCATCCATTGAGGCATGGGCAACCTACCAGTACCCACCCAAAAGAACAACTCTTTTTGCTCAGTAGTCATCAATTACCAGTAGCTTCTCAGCTTCTCCTTGGTGGTCCCTCTCTTATCCATGCTGGAATTTTTAACTGACATTATCTTGTGCAAGTCACTGCTGTGGGGAGTTCGTGAGTGCCACACCTGTGTCGTGTCCAGAGGACAGCATTTCATAGCATCCACCAGTCCTCCTGCTCTTATGTTCTCAATGCCTCCTCTTCTATTATTTTCTCTGAGCCTTGGGCTCAGGTTGGTTGATTAGATAGTTCATTTACAGCTGAGCACTCTGACTCCTTTATTCTCAACCCTTTGATTGCCCAGTATAATAAATTTCTCTGACCAAGGCTGAAAGCAGCACAAATCTATGAATATAAACAAATATTCAGAAGGCAGTTGGGCAATCTGACTATTTAGCAAAACAACAATAGTGGCCCCTCCCTGCCTCCCACTCCCAGCTAAACTCTATGATCTCCCTAACCATTTTTTTATGTTTATGATATCAAGTATTATTGTTCTCTTGAGGATCAGCACTCAAATCTAGCCAAGACAACCACTGGTTTGTCCCATGGACAGTCTTGTCATCATTACATCAGTTAAGTACATCTTGCATTGCAGATCCAAATTGTAAGGTTAAGTGCTAGATAAAACCAGTGATGTCTTTCTCTCTATCAGTATCCTACATAGCATCATCGAGTGCTTTGAAAGCTAGACAGCAGAAAGAGTTTCCTGGCTAGTTCCAGACTGATTTCTCTGTATCCTAAAACCTATTTGTGTGTTGTTTTTTGTACCTCTGGCAGCCCCCTGACCAATAACATCTAGGTAGTAACCCATTCCTGGTGCTGAGACTTTTCATTTAATAATCCATGGCTCTGAGAGCAGGATTGTTCATCCATGTGGGTTACTACTGTTCAAACTTCTTTTAATAAATGTTTTTAATTAGCTTACACACTAGTGGGTTTTCATAAAGCTTCTTTATACACCCTTAGGTTTTGTTACTCTGCTTCCTGTTGCTTCTTTATCCTACCACCCTCCATTCCCATCTTTACATCCTTAGTTCCTCCCTATTTTCCATGTGTTCTACCATCTCCTCTTATTTATTTTTAGTTGAGTTGCAAGATCAGAGGTTCCCACATAGCTTTTTCATATATACTTTATTTTTGTTAACTCTACCCTTGCCCATCATTCCCCTTAGCAGGTGCTTTTAACAACCAAGCCACCTCACTATTGTGTTACCTCAATGCACAGATCACAAATGGATTTTTTTTAAAGTGACATTTGTATTCTTTGAGAAATTCACACAGTGAATTTTGACATGTTCATTTCCTTCCCCCATCTCTCCTTAGACCCACCCTCACCACCCTAACTTGTTGAGTCCAGTTTGTACCGCTCTACTGTTCTTGGGTTCAGGGCCTGCCCTAGAGTGTGGTTAACAACCCACAGGTCACGCCATCACAGAGAACTAGTTTTCCCTTTCCTGGCAGCTGGGGCTGGGGCTTCGAGGCCACTGCTCTTGGATTTAAGCTTGTGCAAGCCATCACAATCACTGTGAGTTCATATGTGAACCCTGTTGTGTCTGCTAACTTCCTTGACGTCATCCTCCATCGATGACTTTTACATTCTTCCTGTCTCCTCTTCCAGGAAGGTCTCTAAGCCATGAGGGAAGTGATACAAGCATCACAAGTGGAATTGTCGTTGTTGTTTAAGACAGAGTCTTACTATGAGGCCCAGGCTAGCCTCAAACTTAAAATTCCTCTGTCTTCCAGGTGTTGGAATTATAGGCATGCGCTACCACACCTGGTTAGAGGTGGTACCTATTTATTTACTTATTTGCTTCGTCTGTTATGTGATTTAGAGACCTGATAACCTTAAGGAAATTCTATATATTTTAAACTAATTGTTCCATCAAGGATTTAGTTAATGCTTTAAAAGATTATTATGCCTTTCATTTTACAGCTGAGACTTTGTTATGAGTTTTAAAACTCTTAATTATGTAAAAACGTTAAGGTAGTCCTCAACTCATTTGTTCTGCTCTTTAAATATTTATGCAACTGGTAGGCAGCCATTAAAATGATAATTATAAAGTCTGTAGAAACGTGGAAAGCTGGTTTATGATACAAATGCAAACACAGAGTGCCAAATGGCTTAACTGCTCTAATTTCAATGAGAATATCAAAATTTGTGCATACGGAGCTGAGCAGATAAAAAACAGTGTTTCGGTGCAAGGGGCTTTGGGCATTTCTCTTTCAATCTCTCTGCATATTGTTGGGTTTTATTCAAACAAATTTGTTTTATAAACATACTAAAGCTTTACTGTATAGGATCAAGCAGATTTTTTTTATATATATATTGGTAGCTGCCTGAATTTACAGTCTGATTGTTTAGGCGTTTGTAGGAAAATCTCCGGCACTGGAAATATACTGGATGAGGCAGTAGCCCTTGTTTACCTGCAGTAAAGTCTTCCTTTGTCCCCACCGTCCTGTCCCCCCCTTCCCTTTCCACAGTCTCTCTCCCCAATTCTCCCTGCCCCCTCTTTCCTTTCTCTCTCTCTCAGATCTTTTTTATTTTTGTGTATGTGTGTGTATGTGTGTCTATGCATCTGTACTAAAAGCAGAACATGAAGTTTGGCATAGGCTGACACATAGGTCATTTTGGTAAGGCTGAAGGAATATTTTGTCTTCATCCTTGTTAACGTTTTCTTAGTTGTGGTGATATGTTATATATTTACTAAAACCTGGAATATCAAGAGATCAACCCACAGTCAAACTAGGCAGAAGCAGCGTACTCCATTAGTCTCATCACTTGAGAGGCAGAGATCATTCTAGATTTCAGAGAGTTCAAGGACTAACAGAGCAGTGGCAACTTAACTTTTTCCCAGCATGGGGATCCAGAGGAATCTCTGTGAGTACAAGGCCAAACCGCTGGGCTTCAGTGGTATACACCTTTAATCCAGCATAGGGAAAGCTGGGAATGGTGACCTACGCCTTTATTCTCATAAATCCAGAGACAGAGATCTTTCTGTGTGAGTTCAAAGATGATAGCAAATAGAGTAGTTCACATTGTTAACTGTAGCCTGGATGGGATACAGCTGGGCAAAGAAGGTATTTAAGGCAGGCTTAGGAAAACAGCAGGCATTAGAAGTGACCAGGAGCAGGGCTGAGGAGGTGGGTGAGATTTGACTGTGGTATTTCTCTCTTTGATATTTCAGCCTTTTTCCAATATCTAGCTCTGAGTTTCTTTTAATACAGCTAGAATTCATGCTACACTTAGTACACTTAGAATATAATTGAGTGTTCCTTAGTTGCTTAGCTTGCACCTGTGGACTGTCAGGTTCGAAGGAAAGAGAAGTAGGTTCCATCTCTCTTAAGACTTGACTGGGTGGTTCCTTCCATTTAATTTTAACCAAATCATTTTTCTGGTTAGAGCGGCAACACAAAACAGACACACAAGCTATTGAAATCTTATGTTATTAAGGCTCTGATGGCCAAGTACTTTGTGATTACATGTAGATGTCCATTGCAACAGCCTTAGCTAATGGAATACCCAAGGGCTAGTAGGTAAACAGTGCAAAGCTAAATGAACATTCAATATATTGTGTCTGTATACTGCTCATTGAGAGACAAAATTCCACTTTCCAACATGTTGGGTTTGTCGGGGCAATACTTGCTAAGTGTGGGGAGGTACGCTTATCAACCAAAGAAACTGAATCTGCTCCTGCATCCACATGCTTTTCCGTTAGAGTGCTGAGGTGGCATAGCTACACAAACCCCCTTTTAGAATAGAGAAGGGAAGGAGAGGCAGTGTGTTTGCTTTATTTTGTTGTAGTGAGAGCCAAATATTCTCAAAGGTTTGGAGGTTTCAGCCTAAGGTTGGTTGGCATTTGTTTTGGTCCTGTGACAAGGGCAGCCCATCACAGCAGGCATGTGTGGCAGAGCAAAGCCTGTGCACATCACAAGCCATGGAGTGCAAAGGAAGAGATGGGGACCTACAGACCTCTTCCAGGGTGTGACCTCAATGCCCTGCTAGGCCTTGTCTTTTAAAGAGTCAATCAGTCCCTCAACC
>PVIH01002817.1:27200-124418 GCA_004025045.1 Sigmodon hispidus
AGGGGGAAGAGACCTTGAATAAGGATATACAGGGATGAAAAAAAAATTCAGAGGGAAAGATGAACACAAAGAAAATATAGGTGTAGCTATCTTATTTGTATTTCTTCCCTTGATAAGCCATGCCTATCATTCTTATCCTCTGTATAGTTATTGTTAACTCTTCCACATTTTAAATTCTTTTTACTGTGTTTTTTTTTTGGATAAATACAAAATAAAGAAGGAAGAAAAAAAAAATAGTTGCTGGAGGCTGGCAACCATGGCTTTAACACGAGCCATCCTCCTCTTCCCTGCCCCTGCGTGTATAATTTATCTAAACAATAGCAAATAAGTGCTATGCAGACAACAGTGAAGATTGTCTCAGATGCTCAGGCAGTCCTCACTGCCAGGTGTGTGGATGCTACAATAATTCAGATTGCTTCACTTTGGTTTAAACAATGCATTCTCTATCTCCATAGAGACAGACTTCCGAATTGAATTATGTTTGAATCTGGCTAATCCTTTGCACAGAAATAGCTGATGAATGTTGCCAATGAATCAAAATCTTCTACCGCCACCCTTGATCCCTTGTCTTACTAGCATGTGGAGGGCCTTATCGACCAATTGTCTTCTGATTTACTCTGCCAAAGGTTGAGTAACTTTGAGTACACTTTCCTGCCCTCATGTCTTCATTGATATTGCCAACATTGCACTTCTTTCTAGTCCACTCTACTCTACTTTGGCTTACAAGAGAACTTAAAAGAGAACAGTGTTGCTCTTTTAATTGTGACTTGACCTTTGGTGATCAAAGATTTTAATGATAGTTGATTTTTCCTTAGCTCAGATAGTGTAACAAAATATCATAGGCTAGTGATATTATCACTGTCTCCTTTATATGGCAAAAAAGGAGACACGTATGTTTTACAATGCCAGGGCTGCAAAATGCAAAATGAACTGACACATTCTTGGGCAGATTTTGTATGACTTTTCCTTGAGAGATGGGAACAGATATCTATCCATGCCATATAGGGCACCGACAACAGAAAAAAGAAATTGTTTCAGCCAAATCTAGCTTGCTGAATCAGGGCATTTTTTGAGTTTCCTTTTAGGAGCATCAGTGACTCAAAGGTAGGTGATTCATTGAAAAGGCTGACCAGAAGGACCCACAGAAGCCATTGTTGCTTGATCTCCCAGAACAACATACAGGCCATTTCAACCAGTAGCTTCTCTTCTACATGCATTTATTACCTTGGGGGAAAAGCCTTTTGGGGCTAGTAAATCACCTTAAATCCCAAGCCTCCCTCTAGTAAAGAGATGCTTCCACACAGGAAGTAAGCTACATAGCATGGTTCATTTCCTGGCTGGCTGTCCAATAAGCTCATTTCTTATCATTGTCTCCTTTATATGGAAAAAAAAAGAGGAAGAGATTGGCCAAAAGGGGCAGAATGAGGAAAGCGAAAGCAGAAGCTCTCTTCTTTTAAAAACACAAATTTCATTACTTTCAAGACCTCATCTGCCCAATGACCTCTTAAAGGTCCCATCTCTAACAATCTCAACATGTTGAGGTTAGGATGAAAGACATGTACACTTCAAACAAAGGTTTCCATATATTATGTTTATACTGTGCCAGGCAGTGTTTCAGTACTGTTCATACACATCGGCACATTCGGTCCTCATCTTAATTTGAGAGGTAAATGTTATGATTATACGTCATATAGAGAAGAGGGCCTGGGGAGTTAGAGCAGCTTGCTAAAGTCATATGAGTACTTGTGTCAGAGCTGTGCTATCATTCACCTTAGAGCAGATGCCATCAGTATTCATAACCATAGTTCTAGAAAACATCAACAAACATATTCCTAAATGTTTTGTAATGATAAAGTTTAAGCAATTTAAGCTGAAGATTTCTTCCCTTGCTTCAGTTCATGATACTCCTGCACTCAGGATAGGCATTTGCTCTGAGAGCCTCTGTTTATGGACATGATCTGTGGTCACTCACAGCTGCCACTGAACTTCTTAGGCTGTCCTCAGAGTTTGTATTGATTGGTTTGACTTGATGGCTTTGTCTTGGGAAATGTTCACATTTGTGTTCCTTTTAATTTCTGGTGTGAAGTGGTCAATATGTGAACCAAGGTAAAATCCGAGAGTACCATCCAAAGACTGCTGGCATGTTAGAAGCTTTGACAGCCAGGGATGCACCACTCTCTTTACAGTCAAAGCCAGAGGGTGCTTCAGTACTTTGCCTTTAGCCATCTGGCCCCTTCTTTCCACAGTACCACAGTCAGCTGACCAAATAAACAAGAAGCATACAGAACATGAGCCAAAATGTTAATTCTTTAGCCAATACTCATGCTCAGAAGCTTTCTGAAATCCCCAGTGCTTAGGCAGTTTCACCCATGTCTTTAAGCAGGGGCATGTCCATTCTAGCAAATTAAAAGCTGATGTTACATGTTCAGGTAATTTTTAAATATTTTCTTATACCTGAAATGTCATCATACAGTCTTCTTTTGGGCAGGTTTCATCATTTTGCACTGTGAGATAGCTTTTCAATTATTACTCTAGCCAGAAGAATACACATACATATTAAAAATTAAGTCAAATCATTGCATACAAATAAATAAAGTGTTTTCTGCAACTCACTACTTAGCATATGTCTCAATTTACTGAAGGTGGTTGCCCCTAGGAAGCAGCAGAATTGGTTTTTGTTTCCTAACAAACAAAGTACCTCCATCATAAAATGACATTTGATTTTAGGGGTGCCTGATTGCTACTGTTAGGTATCATGTTAAATAAATGAGTGTATTTTGTCAGTGCAGATTTCATTGCGTTTTCTAGTTCTATCTAACACAGGTGGGTCCGGGAATGTTATGAAGACTCTTAGCAATTTTTTAAAATTTTTGTATGACTTTAATCTTTAATATATTTATAAAATACAAATTTTAATATATCTTTTATTCAGATGTCAGATGCAGTATAAATATTGTAACTTAGGTGTGTGGATGAAATTGGCTTCTTACTGAGGAGAATATAATTCTGCTTGAAGGCTTAAATGTAAACCCAGGTCATGCAATGTGTGCAGTACCAATTAGACACTAGAAATAAAAGCTGTTTTGCAGCTTTAAAAAAATTTATCTCTTTAGCTTTTATTGGTCCAATGGATGGCACTTGATTGCAAGTTGGCTTAGTGACTGCTGTGACCCCAACCCTCAAATTCTATGTTTTGCTTTATATTGTGCAGTTGAAGTTTCTGTGTTTGGTTTTCTTTTCTTTCTTGCCTTCTTTTTTCTTTCTCTACTCCATCCTCTCTTTGGGGATCTAATTCAGGGCCCTGCATGTTCAAATGTTATAGGTAACAATTCTGTTACTGAACTTTATCTCCATGCACAGCTTTCTTAAGCAATATTTCTGTTACTTCATTTCCTCCCACCATTAAATTCCCCAGCTATAGTTTTGTGTGATTCTTTTTTGACTCTGTTAGGTTAAAGTGGGCGTGAAGTTACCTTTAATGGACATCCTGTGTATGTAGCCTAAGCTGTTGAATCAGATCATTTTTCCCCCTCAGGAAAGACTCTGTGCTCCAGACCTCTAAGAGCTCAGATTTGACATTGCTGAGGTTTGTTTTTATCATAAAAAACCCTGCTACTAACAGCATCTCTTTGGTAAGGCAGGAATTCAGCCAGATATGTCAAGTGCTCTGATTCTGACTGATATAATGAAAAGGAGTATTTGGAAGAATATTGGAAAACTTGTAAAAGTCGGGACATGATATAGTCCCTTGTCATTCTTAGAACAAGAAATGTGACAGCTGTAACATCTGGGGGAGACCAGTCAGGCCATCCTGCAGAGCTCAGTTTTTGAAATGACCAAAGCCATTTTATTTCACTATCCACTTGAGGTTTGTGATTCTTCTGGAAAAGCCCATTTGCTCTTAGCTTAAGTCAGGTGCCTGTTCCTTGATGGGATGATTAACAGGACACCAAAGATGCACAAAATCTGTGCAGAATGTTTCTAAAGAAAAAGAAGGCCATCCTTATGGAATCAGTGGAAATGGGTAAATAAACAGATGTCTGCTTACAGGGAAATTGATCTTGAGGCACACTGTGCATAAACAAGAGCTTGAAGGCACACAGTAAGTAGTTTATTACCTAAATTAAATTACCAAGTTATTCTTCTAGATGGAAAAATCTCAGCAGCCTAAATGCACCAGCAATTATGAAAATATTTTTCTTGATTACATAAAACATGTTTTTCAACCTTTTAAACACACAAAAATAAAACATGAATGCACATGGAATCATCATCCATCTCTTTGGCCTTAAGACAATTCTGTTTCTTTTGGTTACATTTTAGAACATTTTATATGTGCACCATACAGCTGGTTGAGTAAAAAACTCACAAGATAGCGTGTTTGAAAACTTTCTTTCAAAATATAAACTCAAGTGTCAGTCCATCATTAATCTCATACGATCAAACAACAAAAGGTAACTTGTGCAATATCATTTATCTGAAAATATAGGTTTCTCTTTAGAACTATGGTTTTAAGCTTAATGGTAAAATGTTTGTTTTTAACATGCACACAGTCCCTGCACAGAAAATGATAACAATAACCATAATTCTTATCTAAGCCCAGTGTGATGTAATCCCAGCACTCAAGAGACTGTGGTAAGAAGGTTGTTTTGAGTTTGCAGCTACCATGAAGCTACATAGGGAGTTTCAGGACAAACGACTCTACAGCGTTCAACCCCCCCAATTACTTTTATTATAAGGCTTTTTTACTGGCTTATGCTTGATGAGTAGATTCCTTAACAAATCTGTTTTCAGGTTACCTTTGCCAAACATGTCATTTGATCTTTGGGGTCTTGGAATGAATCAGAGGTTCTTTTGACTGTACGCTTTGCATGCCAGCATGCTCTTACATTGTGTGCAGCCCAATGTGCTCTGTTCTCTTACAGTTGAAAGATGCATGAGTGTTATGCAGTCTGGGACACAGATGATCAAGGTGAAGCGTGGTACCAAAGGGCTCGTTCGCCTCTTTTACCTGGATGAGCACCGGACCCGCCTCCGATGGCGACCCTCTCGGAAGAGTGAAAAGGCAAAAAGTAAAACCACCCTTAGATTTCTTTACTTTGATTGGCATAGTAATGCATGGATAATACCAAGGAGGTGCTGAGCAGTCTCTGTGGACACTTTATATCTGTGGAACTGTCACACCTTTACAAGTGTCGGGGGTCAGCAAGCTGATCATAAAACAGTAAATAGCAATGATCTTTGGGGAATGAAAATCTATGCAGGCTTTCTTGTCCATAAATGTTGCAAATGCTAATATATCCCCTATGTTAGAGGTATGCCATGTTTTATTTTTAATTGGGATATCAGATTTTATTGCTTAAGACTTTTTTCCTGTAAATGGTAAGGGATATTAAAAATCCAGTTGGCTTTAAAGTCTATTGCATTCTCCGAGCAACCAACTAATCCATGAATTAACAACATTTAAATGGTTAAGGTTTATTTCTCCCTTCTGTACTATGGGTATTACCAGGATTACCCGAGAGAAGGAGAGCTCGTAGATGGATAGCTACTTGGTTAGACATAGGTAAATGAGATTTATAAGGGGAAATGACTCATGTTCATGGTGGTTAAACAGTGCCATGCTGTATGCACCCACTGCCAGCTGGAGAACCACAGAAATCAGGGTTATGGCTCAGCCCAAGTCTCAGGGCCTGCAACCAGGGGAGGAGATGGTGTGACTCTCAGTTCTAGGGTGAAGGCTTGAGCTCCCTGGTTACTGTAGATTCAAGTCCAAGGGCCCAAGTCTATGAGGTTTTTAACATTCCTGGACAGGAGATAAATGTCTCAGTTCCAGGTGGGAGAAAATTCATTTTTACCTTCTGTCTTTTGTTCTATCTGGGCTCTTTGATGATTGTATGTAGCCCACTCCTATTGAATGAGCATGACTCTTCCTTATCCAGGACATTTATTCAAATACCAATTTCTGTCATATTAGCTCTCCAAGACACACTCAGCAATGATGTTGTCCTTGGTATCTGGGCATCTCTTTATCAAGTATGTTGGCACTGTAACTATTATACATAACTTCTTGATTTAGCACCAAGTTCTTGTTAGATTTTCCTGTAATAGCTCTTATCAGCTCCTTCATTTCTCTTCTATGTTAACATCATAGGTTGATAATATCTTTTTAACAAGTGCCAAGCATGGGATTTTTCGTTTCATATTCTGTTCCTTGCACTGTTCTCAGCTCTGTCTTTGGTGCTGATGCTGCAATCAAGGCAGTAGTAACATGACTGTCTCAGCTACTCTTAGCCACACAATAGTAATGAAGTAAAGATACAAGCTCCCACTTTCTCCTCTTCCTCTTCTTCCTTCTCCTCTCAGTGGCTTAGATCTTCCAGAATTTTTTTCTGGGGTTGAATGTCAGCTGATTTCCCTGTGGGACATGCAGGGAATGATTCGATACCAAAGTACAACCAGGACCCAGACCATAAGGCAGAATGAGGGGTAGGCTAGAAGGAGGTTAAGTAGCATATGGAACATATCAGAATTTTTCTTTAAAATACACATGCAGCATGAACAAAAAAAAGCCCAACCAACCAACCAACCAAAACCCCAAAAAGCACTTCTCTGGTGCAGCCCGTAAGTGTCTTTCTATTGAGCTTTCCAAATAATGTGATCTCTGCCTAAGACCTAGCCTTTGTCTACCTCTTCAACTTCATCTCCCTATATTCTGAGCATCTCAGGACGGCATCCTTGCAGTGTGCCCTGATTTCTGTCTCTCCTTTCTCTCATCCTTCCCACTGTCACTGCATTTCTCCTGTGAGTCACATTAGCCTGGGCTGCTTCCTGTCTAGGTCATCTTAAATACTTTGCAAAACAACATTCAATTCTGTTTGTGCAGACTTCCCTACATAAATATGTAAACTAAATTTGAAATATTTATTAGCCACCTTTTATTGCCCTAATAGATACCTCTATTTTTTTCCTATAAATCTCTATACACTATGAATGATTGCCTTGGGACGACATTGTCAAGAATGCCCCCCAAAGGTAAATCTTTTGAGGCTAGTTTTATACATTTGGTCTTAAAATAGACTACTTATAGACAATGATTTTTTTCTGTCTTCAAAATTATTTAAATGATTTTGCATTTCTTGTTTCTCAATCACTACAGATAAATATCTTCACCTGCCATGTAACTATATGTCTCACTTCCCTTTCAGTACTTATTGACTCCATCTACAAAGTCACTGAGGGCAGACAGTCTGAGATATTCCACAGACAGGCCGAGGGAAACTTTGATCCCAGTTGCTGCTTCACTATTTACCATGGCAACCACATGGAGTCCCTGGACCTTATTACCTCCAATCCAGAGGAGGCACGCACCTGGATCACAGGTCTCAAGTACCTAATGGCTGGCATCAGTGATGAAGACTCCCTTGCCAAGAGGCAGAGAACCCACGACCAATATCCTTTTTAGAAGTTCTTGTTAGAGTTGTATGCTTATGTGTGTGTTGCAGTATCTGTGGGTGCGTGGGTGCATGCGTGTGTGTGTGTGTGTGTGTGTGTGTGTGTGTGTGTGTGTGTGTGGTGTATGCTCACAAAGTAAGAATAAAAGTGAATTTTGCTTCTTGCCATAATTGTGAGGTCTGACCATGTCTCCTTGCTGTCTATTTTTCTGTCTTTTGAACTGTCCTTTGTCCTTTAGCTCTCATTCCCAGGGCACGAATTAAAAAAAGCCAGAGAGACATGAACATGTGTGAACTCGGAGCAGAATTCTGAATATAGCACCATAATCAAAGAGGTCCCCTATTAGACATGATTGTGTTTTTATAATGAGATGTTCATGAGGTGTAATTGGGGGTACATTAATTTGAATTACAGGAAATCCAGGAATGTCATAAATTCAGTTCAATTTAACAAATACATTTTTGGATTCTAATTAATGTCATGCACACCAGCTCCTCCCAGCTTCTTTCTCCTTTTGAATTCACAGCATGGGCACTGCCTGGTTCATACAGCAGAGGGAGGAAGGGATTTTCTTCTTACCACACTTACCCTCTCTAAAGTGCTTGAGAAATAAGAGTCTCCATCTGGTCCTTTTTTTTCCTCTCTAATTTAAAAACTACATTTTGTACATCTAGTGTTTGAAAATTTTATACATGAATATGTGTTTTGATTAAATCTATTTTCTCCATATCCCCTGACTTCCTCCCTAGACTTCATGTAGTCTTTTTAAAAACCTACTAAGCCTATTTGGTGATACTACTAAGTACTCAGGTGTAGGGCTATCCACTGGTACTTGGGCAATCTCTCAGGGGCCACATCTGAAGAAATCTAACTCTCCTCCCACAGCCATCCACTCAGTTTGGATGAGACTGAGTCCTTTGCTATTTGTGCTTACATTATGGCAGGCTTGATCTTGCACAGGACTTTTTATTCAGTCATAGCCATGGTGAATTCATGTGTGTAACAACTCTTTCATGTCTGGAAAACATTGTTTCACAATAATCATCTACTATCTCCGGCTCTTAAAATCTTTCCACTCCCTTTTCTGAAATGAGAGTGGAGGCTTGAGGAAAGAGAATGTGACACAGGCATGTCTTTAAAACTGAGTGTTCCATATTCTCTGAACTTTGACGGTTGTCAGTCTCTGTATTAATAGCCTTCTACTGCCAAGAGAAGCTTCGCTGATGGGGCTTGAGAAGTGCACTCATCTATAAAGACAAGCATCTAGAAGGAAGTTTGACAGCCATGACCATTTAGCAGAATGTAGTAATATACCTTAAGTGGTACTAGATTATTCTCTAGGTAAGCCACGGGTACTTGGCCCAGTTAGCAGTACCAAAGATGAGTTTTGTCTTATAGAATGGGTCTCAAATCCCATTGGAAAGCAGTTGGGTATTCTCTAAACAGTCATGTCATTGTAGCCTCAATGAAACATTCATGTTATTATGGCCTCAATGAGTGTATTTCACCCTCCTTCTGATTCTTGATGAAACCTATTTCTGTGGTTCTGCTCTGCCGATGAGATACATAATTAATGCACTTGGTCTGAAGACCTTCCTTATGAGGTTGATCATGTTTTGTGGTTTTTATGACTTCAATTCTCTATCTGTGAAGTGAGGTTATGTGGGGAGTCTAGGTCTTTGGTTTTCTTCTTATACCTTCAATGGTCTTGGAGTATATGTGCCCATGTCTTTGTAAGGGAGAATGCTACATCCTGGTGTTGTTCTGCCTCGCACCACCATGATTGCTGCTAGCACCACCACCATCATCAAATGCAGAGTGAGGAGAAATTTGTCCGCATTAACTATAGATCTACACATAGGACACTACTGAAATAGAAGGAACAATTAGCCCAGGAGGGAATTTCAACAGTGGGAAGGCTGGGCTGATGAGCCACAAGGTTTTCATCTCTATTCACAGCAAGCAGATGAGCCTAGATAGGATTCTTAAATGAGTTAAAACATGGGGCTCTTTCTGCCTCAGTGTGTCAATTTGACTAGAATAATTGGGAAAAACCCATAAGTCAGAGTCATGATCTTTGCCATACTGGTAAGAGGTGGGCACAGACTGCAGGGTCCTCTTGCTTTATTGGTCAGTGGGCTTTGTTGTCTTCTTTAAACTTGATGCATTTACATGCACTGTCACTTGCAAGTATTTATAATTGAATTAGCCAGTGAATTAGGCAGCTAAGGCAGTTTATATTCTAGACCCAGGTGATCTGGAAGGAAGTCCACCTGAGAACTATACAGTAGAGCAATTTTATTTATAAGACACTTAGAGACAGTTGGTTTTGTGCCAATAAGGGAAGGAAAAGAGAAGAAATTAATAGATATAGTAAGAAAATTATTGAAAAGTGGGAGCCATTATTCAGAATTGACAATGTTTTTAATAATATATTGGCATTAATTTTTTTCTACATTTGTTGTCTTGTGTGTTGACTGTGCATGTTCATACTAAGGTGAAAGTGTGGAGTCAGAGGCCAACCCTCGGGAGTTAACTCTTTCCTACCATGTGGGTTGCAGGGATTGAGCTGAGGTCATCAAAGATTAACAACAGCATCTTTATCCATTGAGTCATCTCTCCAGCCCATACCGACATTCTTGACTGGACTTATCTTTAATTAATCAGGGAGAAAGATGTATGATGTTCATAATTAGACTTCACTCAGGACTTAAACTTTCTTGAATAAATAATGAATATAATGAATCTTAAATGACTGAAGGAGAAAATCCATCCACCTAAGCCATGAATTGAGTTATTTTTGCATTATGGTGTGTCAGATAGTGTGCAGGTTTGAGTGGATTCTACCCTTTTGTCTCATTGTATCCATAGATATCAGTGCTGGTAATGCTAGTGCCTGCTTAGTGGAGGGTGTAGAGAGCAAAGGATATAAGCCCCACCCACCACAGAGTAAGTACTTTGTTAAATGCCTAATTGCTCCTTTGCTTTCCACGCCCTCTACTAAGCAATAGTCAAGGCTGCCACATCTCTTCCATTTTCCTTCGGGTAAATGAACTCTGAAATCTCAGTGCCCCCACCCCATGCAAAGATGATGGTAATGATCTATAGCCTCAATATTTACTCCATTAGCCTGTCCTCTGCTTTCTCCACTCACTCTGTGCTGGGAAGGAAGTTGTCTCTTGCAGATATCCCCTAACATGTACTTTAAGTTAGACCTCTCCTCTTTCAGGCTTCAGGGGAAATGCAGCCCACTGCCTGGGTTTGTCTAGGCTCATGAGCTACAAAAGAGTTTTAATTTAAATGTTTTAAAAAAATGTCAAAAGAATGATAAAATTTTTATTTGGAATTTGAACTTTATTGTGTGCAAGCAAAGTATTACTGGCACACAGCTGTGCACATTTCTACTGCTGTTCATCGGGCTACTGTCCTGTGAGCATAGAGGCTGTAACTGAGATGAATCATCTGTCAATGGTTGACGGCCCTTTTACAGAAACGCCAGTGTGAAATAATACCATGTAATTTCACATTCTCTTATGGTTTTGTCATAGAAAACATCAACCATAACATTTACTTCTAGCCAGGCTTTGGTGGCTCATACCTTTAATTCCAACATTTAGGAGGCAAAAACAGGCAGATGTCTGTGAGTTCAAGGACAGCCTGGTCTACAGATCGAGTTCCAGGACAGCCAAGGCTACTCAGAGAAACCTTGTCTCAAAAAAGAAAAAAAAAAATCCCCCAAAGAAAAAACCAAACAAAAAACCATTCATTTCCTTTTTCTTTCAGTTTTCCATTTTTTTTCCCTGCAAAATGACTCACTGTTTTTAATATTGTTGTGTGTGGTAACGAATCATCAGTTCAACAGGTTTCTGGATACTCACATCTCAGTTATAAATTACAGCTTGAAGATACTAAGATCCTTTTAGCTGCTTTTCTACATGTACAGTTACTGGAAATAATGACTTTTCCTTTCCTAGAATGTGGGAATTGCAAGTGAGCTTAGGGTTATCTAGTTGTGTTTCCTGACACTGGAGAAGAAGCAGGCATCAAGAGGTGACATGAGTGAGCCACGGTAACAGGGCTGTGTCCTCCCTCAGCAGTATCAGAGCCTGTGTTTATGTCTTGTTTGGACTCCATTCTGCTTGTGCTTTGTCAGTCCCTGCCCTCTGAAGCAGGTGTCAAGGTCCGCTCATGGATAGTCGTGCAGCCTTGCAGACCCAGCCCAGGGAGGCTGCATCTGTAGGCTATGCTCATGCTGAAGGTTCACGGTCCCTTGTTTCTCCTGAATACTTCAGTGGGGTTGATAACTTTAGGACAGAGAAATAGAACTACCATGTTGTATTAGGTTCTGGCCCGGATTTTCTGGGCCTGGACCAAAGGTTTAGTTCCACTCTCAGCCCCACTTAGCTTCAAATTATCACACACAGGCTTATATTATTTTTACGCTGATTGACCAAGGACCCAGGCATATAATTTGTTAGCTCCTTCATCTGAACTCAACCCATCTTGTTCAGCCATGTGGCTCGGTCCCTTTTCTCAGAGCATTTCAGCTTCTTTCCTCTGTGTCTGCTGCCGTCTCCTTGTGGTAGCTCTCTCTGGCGGCTCTGGTGACTTTGGCATCTGTGTCTGGTGTCTGCTCTGAGATGTTCCTGAGTTTTCTTAGCCTGGTAGCCCTGCCCACACTTCCTGTTTGCCTTTGGCCAATCAACTTTTTATTAAACTCATAGGCAGGACAAATATTTACATTACCAGCATAATCCCACTACACTACCGCAGACATTATATTCACTTACTCACTTCCTTGTGCCATGGCTGAGAATGTTGTGGCCAGAGGCCTGTTTAGGCAAAAAGGGAGGAGCTCTACCGAGGGCAGTTTCTGTTTGTACAGAAAATAAAAAGTTAGTAACTGATCTTCTAGGTCTGGTCTCCCTTTAACCTATAGGTAGGATATCGAGTGAGCTCCTGACTGAACTTTACAAGAAAAAAAATGGAAAGGAAGAACTGGGTTTTTATGTTACTTTTGTTATGAAATAACTCTGGAAAGAAAGCAGATTTTACCCTTCCGTTTGTTTGTTTAAGTTTCTAGTGACTAGCACATATAAATTGTGTAAGTTAGTGGTATTTGTTGTGTTTATCATTCATTTATCCATTCATACACATGTGCTTTTACTCCTCCCCCTTCCTGGTTTTCTGAGAACGGGTTTCTCTGTGTAGCTCTGGCTGTCTGAAACTCACTCTGTAGACTAGGCTGGCCTTGAACTCACAGAGATCCACCTGCCTCTGCCTCCTGAGTGCTGGAATTAAAGGGTGCACCACCACTGCCTGACCTTTTTTTTTTACTTTCTAAGGCATTACTCTTTCATAGTCATAATTTGACTCACATAGGAAATCTAAGTATGTTTTGCTCCTGGGGAGGTGGTTTATATTTTGAGTTAGGGGGAAAAATTTTAGTAATGTTACCTGCTTGATGAGGTGATGTTATCCGTTCTGCTGTGATTCCCTTCTAGTCTCCTACTTTTTTGTTTTTATTTAACTTTAATTTATATTTATTTTATGTGTATAGGTTTTTTCCCCCTTCATGTATGTCTGTGCCTGTTGCCTATAGAGGCTGGAAGAGGGCATTAAGATCCCCTGGAGCTGGAGTTTCACAGGTTGTAAGCCTCCTAGTGGATGATGGGATTAGAACCTGCTTGTTTGGAAGAGCAGGTAGTGCTCTTAGCTGCTGAACCTTCTCTCTAGCACATTCATTTCTTGGTTTTTAAATCTATGCCTTTTTCTGAGTTTGATTCTCTGGTTTCATTTTCTTCTTCTTCTTCTTCTTCTTCTTCTTCTTCTTCTTCTTCTTCTTCTTTAAAAATATCTTTCATTCTTTTCCTCTTTAATTCCCTTTTAACTTTGTATCTCAGTTTAATATTCTGTGCATACAAACCTTAAAAATATGTTATATTAAAATGCTATGTGTTAATTGGGAATTTTCCATGCATCCATTTAATTTGCTCACTTGTTAAAAGATCGTGTAAATCTCAACAGGCATGATGTGAATCTCTTCTATCTAAACTCAGCTAAGCTTACTATGATTAGAAGTTTGTAATTGTTAGAGGATCTCGATCATATCTAATTACAAAGAAAGAATGCAGGCTGGAGAGCATGCATTCCTTATGTGCAGGGAACGTAGATGCTAGATCAGGTTCTAAGAGTCCTGAATTGAGATGAGACTTCACTCTCTTGCCTATTCTGATCAAACACTTTCTCTTTTTTTCTAGCAATAACTGGACGTCTAATTTTTAAAATAGAAGAGTAATAGTCAAAAAAGAAGACGAGATCCTGATTAGGAGAATGATGAAAGTGGAAACATACTAAGTGAGAGGGCATAGGAAAAGATAAAGCCTAGATTCGTTATATTTGAAATTTCATCATAAGAGCCTTGAACAGGGAGTTAGAACACTAACACCAGGCTCTTCCTGCCATGTGGCACCTCTGTGTTTCACAAATGAGGACCTTTAATCCTTTGTATATGAACAAAATTTGTATTATTCTGGCTGCGTTATTGAGAAGGTGAAATCAGGACATGAGAAAAAGGATAATCTGTGTAGTCGCACTGAAATACTTGTGGTGTGATGTCAGTAGAGGCTAAAGTGCTGTCCTCTATAGGGAAAGTGAAACAAGTGACATGGATGTCCTCCTCACAGCTGGAGGAATACAATGCTTTTCAATAATAGGCTTAACATTTAATGAAAGATTAGGTTGGGCAAGAGTGTTTGAATTAAACCTTTCAGCATTCCAGTCTGACTCTGGTTTTGCAGTGGAGGGTACCATTCATGTACATACCACCCCTCTTCTCTTTTGTTAGCATCCTTTATCAAGAGCGCATCAGAGCCTGTGCATTGCAGGGTCTCCTTAAAAACATTTTTTCTGATTCCATGTTGCTGATGGCATTCAGTGAGAGAGCAGTTCTCACTTCGATGGAAACTTTTCTTTGACCTTTCTGCACATGGGTGAAGCAGACCTTTGAGGAAGCTGATAAGAATGGCGACGGCTTATTGAATATTGAAGAGATTCACCAGTTGATGCATAAACTAAATGTCAATCTGCCCCGAAGAAAAGTCAGGCAAATGTTTCAGGTATGTGTTCATGATTGTGTTGGCCTTTCATAAAACACAGCAACTACTGATGTAATTAGGCACATTGAAATCTATTTATTTTGTTGGAAGCTTGTATTTTTTGCTCTGTACTATTTCCATTTTTCTTTGATAAAGAGAGGCATTATGTCTCATCAAAGGAAAAATCCTTCATAAACTTAAGAAGCATTCAGTGTCATCTCCTCAAATACTTCTTTGCCGTTTTTGGAGAACAATTGTAAGCATTTTTCCTGATACTTGAACAGTAACATGAACTTGATCAAGTCCTTTTGAGAAGACAAGAATGCTTCATCTGCCTGCTTTAGGGTTGAGGGGCTGTTGTGGAGGCTAGAATAAAGACTAATGCATAGGAGAAAAACAGCATTGTCAGGAGCGCCTAGAGTTCTCTTTTGTTTTGGACGAGTTTAAGGTTGAAAACCCATGAGGTTTGGAAATGCTATGGTGTCAGAGTTCAACCCTGTCTTGGTGTGTGAGACAAGATACTCTTTTCTCTCAATCCCTGATGGAGGTCCTGGTTGGAGTTTACTCTGCATCTAGCTGGTTTGTGCTTGGAAGTGTACAGTGTTGGGCAGAGACCAGATTGCACTGTTAGTACTGAGCAAAGTTAAATTACAAAATGGTACTTATTTGTAGATAAATTATGTGCATAATTTATGTTTTCTAAAGACTTCATTCTATGTGACCAGGTCTGTAGCTTAGATACATAATGAGCATAGAAGGTAGAATGTTTTATGTTTGGGGCGTTTGCTTTCTAACCACCTGCTGCTCCTAGCAGGGCAACAGCATAAATAAGAATATAAACAGGGCCATGTGTTCCAACACTGAATGGAAGACAGGCTGACTCCCTTCTTAGAGCCCTTAAGGTGTCCTGCTTGGGAGTGCTCCTGTTAGGGATGGTTTGTACTGGGGGTGTTTGGTTCCACTGCAGTGGAGAATAACATAAGCCAAAGGAAAAGAGGAAAGAGTGAAATTCAGGAAAAGTAGAAAGTGTTTATGTCCTATGTCTTATGGGCTCAGAGTAAATTCATTGGACAAGTTTATTTATTTAATAGTTACTGTTTAAAATCAGGACATGTGACAGGTTTTATTTTGGCATTTTCATGCATACTTGGGTTGATTCTCTTCTTCTTTCTGGCCCCATCACACACTAGTACCCTTGTTCGCCTAAGTAGTTTCTTTTCTGCATCCATATAATTTTGTATATTCTGGGACAGGGTCATACTTTGTGGCCAGGCAGGCTCAGAGTTTACAGAGCACCTTCTGCCTCAGTCTCATTCTGGGGTAGTCAGCCACCATATGTGTGGTGTGACAAGTTCAAAAGAAAATTCAGAGTCTCTTTTTAGGCTCTTAGATTTTAAAATGTTAAGTCAGAAAGTGACCAGGCAAATATGCCTGCTGTATGTGAAATATGCCCACATGGGTCCTGAGTCTAGCAGGGGTCTGCAAAGAAAGACTTACAGTGGTAAGGAAGGGTTCAGAAGATTACATATAGATTAAATAACCTTATATGAAATTCTAGAATCCAGAAGTATTTTGGAGGTTTTGTACCTGTAAGTGGCAGTCTTAAATATATCTGTTACACACACACACACACACACACACACACACACACACACACACACACACACACACAGGCTCTCACTATGTAATTCTGGCTGACCTGAAACTCACCTTGTAGATCAAACTGGCCTTGAACTCACATAGAGTTGCCTCCTCTGCCTCCTGAATTCTGGGATTAAGGTGTCCACCATCATACCTGACAGGATTAAACATCCTGATTTAAAATCCTAACAGTAAAGGGCACGGTATACTCAATGTCTTAAATGCAAAGACTCTTCATTAGGCCCCATACAGCCAAAGCCAATCTACAATCACATTGTAAATGACACAGTAGAAGCTACCTCTTCATACAGAAGCTACACAAGACTTAACTGTGTTTTTGTGTGCTCTGAATTAAAGTTAGCATTAAGCAAAAAATTTCTTAAAAATTTGGAATGCTCCACACTAATTTGCATGTCATCTTTGCTCAGAGGCCATGCTAATCTATGTTGTTCCATTTTTAGCATATGTGCCACTGAAGCAAGCATGAGAAATAAGCAAAGTTTTTGAAGGCTATATTTAAATCTACTTAGAACTGAGTGGTTTTTTTCCCAAAACCCAAAGTTTCAAAATGCCATTCATTTCCTGTTGGTTATTGTTTCCTTACGATGTGTTCACTGTGAATAAAGATCCTATAAATGGCTTGGTCACTCAGTAGGCTTCTCCGTCAGTTTAATGGCCAATTCAGCTAATCTCAAGATCTGGGGTGGGCAGTGTTTGCCACTAATAATTTAAAGTAGACATCTACCTGCATAAGCTGGACTTTCTTGGAAGGGAAAGCTGGACAGTGGACTGCTCTGGTGGCTGTAAGAGCTCAAAGCCACCATGAGTCATCAGAGAGATTGTCTTAGGGGAGGAATTACAGCTCGTTGGATATTACAGTTCTGAAGCAAGTGAGAGTCAAGTATCTGTGCTGTGCATTATAGCACTGCCTCTCTCTTGTCCCTCATCTGTTGTACTCAAGTATCTTGTAGCCCAAAGTTTTTTTCTGTCTCTCCCCTCCCCCCCACCTCTCTGTCTGGACAAAGCACTCCCACCCACTGTCCTGCAACTGCTTCTAAAATAATTATTCAGAGGCTTATACTAATTGCAAACTGTTTGGTCTATGGCTCAGGCTCATTACCAAGTAGCTTTTATAACTTAACCAATTTTTATTAATTTATTATATTGCCACATGTTTCCTGGCTTTACCTGTGTTCCATTACATTTTGCCTTTTGGGCATAAGCTTTCCATTTCTCTTCCTGAGTCCGCCTTCTGTCTTTATTTCTGCTTGGATTTCCTTCCTGTCTCTCAGCTGCCTTACCATAGGCTAAAATAGCTTCTTTATTAACAGATTGTAATAAAGCATATTCATAATATACAGAAAGACATCCCATATCAATATTTTCTTTATTGGTTTCTTCAAAGATCAGGTAGCTGCTGGTTTCATTGCTTACTTTTAAAGATGGGCATTTAAAAATATTGCTTTTTTGGTTTTGTTCACAGTTTCCTTTGACTTTATTCTTTTTAGCTTTTTAGTTTAATCACTAGTTTTTGTTTTACTTTATCTTTGAGACAGGGCCTCTTTATGCAGTCCAAGCAGACCTCCAGCTAGCGATCTTTCTGCTTTGTCCTGTGATTACAGGCAGTTTAGGTTTTGTTTCTGAACAACACATTCTAACAAATTTAGTTGCAAGATTTGTTTTAGAGGTTTAACTGTATGATTAACATTTTACTGTTTACTTTTTATTTGTAATTTTCATTTCTGATGCTGGGATTGATGCAGGACTGTCCTACAAATTTTGGGCTTAATTTTAAAAAGTGTATTTTGCCTGCATGCATATAAGGGCACCATGCATGTGCAGTACCAAAGGAAGCCAGAAAAGGGCATTGCATCTCCTAGAACTGGAGTTACAGATAGTTGTGAGCTGCCATGTAGGTTCTGAGAACTGAACCTGGGTCCTCTCCAAGAGCAGCCAGTGCCATGCCCGTAACTGCTGAGCCATCTCTCCAGCGTCAGTGTCATATGGATTTAAATTAGACCTGCTCACTTTAAAGTGTTTACTTTCTCATTTAGAAATATTATTTCAGTGTTCTACTTTAAATTTTTTTTCTGTTAATTTATAGATGTACTATAGTCAGAGAAATTGGTTTATATAAAGTTGATTGTAATTTGTTGAAACTTTTTGTTTACTAGAAATTTTTTTATAGTGTTCCATGTGTGCTTAAATGTATTTTTGTGATTTTTATGTTGGCTCTTTTATGGTAAATATTATTTCTTATTTTGAATTCACTCACTATTTCCAATTTTTACTGCCTTTCTGTATCTTGCTCAGGAAGCCGACACAGATGAGAATCAGGGAACTTTGACATTTGAAGAATTCTGCGTTTTTTACAAAATGATGTCTTTGAGACGAGACCTTTATTTGCTGCTTTTAAGCTACAGTGACAAGAAAGACCACCTGACTGTGGAGGAGCTGGCTCAGTTTTTGAAGGTTGAACAAAAGGTATTATTAGAGTGATGAATGGATTGTTCACTCAAAAGTTCTTGAGCAATGTGGGTACCTTTTGAGAATTGGTATTGGTATGTGTTAAATATAGGATACACTAATAAATAGTACTAGCTATCAAAAATCATACCATCTATGTAGTGGCTTTTAAGGAAAGTGAAACCTAGCATATATAACTTTTGTCTATGTTGAATATGGAAATGCATTTTCTACAAAGAAATGAAAGTTAACTCCTATTTCATTTTAGACTCACTAGTTATATTTTTGCTATACAGTGAGGCATTAGTAAATTTGAGCTTCATATTGATTTATGTTGGTTTAAATTAATAGTATGAAAATATAAATTGGTATTTAACTCACAGTATATGTTGTGTTTTGTTTCGTTTTGTTTTTTAACCATGACATGATTCTTAGATCACACAGTGGACACAGATAATTCAGATAGAAAACTGGCATCTAAACATGTGCAAAGGTTAGTTAATTAGGCCTGCCTTCAGTAGGAATTCCTAAATCTACTCAAAAGAAAACATTAATTTTTAAATATAATACAAGCTGAATTATGTTCAACAAGTGTGATTTTTCATATGGATATTTTGTAATTCTTTAAACCCCATTTCTCAGTACAATGGAGAAATAAATGAGTTTTATGTATAAATCTCAAATACAGGTGGTCACTCAGAACTTCAGGCTAATTTATTGCCATTTATGAACTCAAAGTACTTTTCTGAGACATCATGCCAAGCTTCAGGAATGTGCAAAGTATGCCCTTAGATATATTGAAATTAAGAGGTATTCCTTCATATTTTATAATTTTCAGAGGCCGTGATAAAATGAATGAATACTAAGAAGTAAAGCAACACGCTTTGTTTTTATTGGGTTGAGACAGGGTTCTCGTGTGGCCGAAGGCACCTGGAGTTCCTGTTACCCCAGACTTTCCTGAGCTCTGGGAGAATAGACATGCAATACACACCAGAGAAGCAACCTACTTTTAAAGGTTTCTCTTCTTAAACTTATAGAACTAATTTGAATTTAAAAAATAATGATTTTTTTTTTTTTTTTTTTTTTTTTTTTACCTGAACTGTTGGTTCCTTTAAAAGTATCTTTGAGAGGCTAGAGAGATAAATCAAAAATCATACCATCTATGTAGTGGCTTTTAAGGAAAGTGAAACCTAGCATATATAACATATATAACATTGGTTGCTTTTCCAGAGGATTCAGGATTCCCAGGACCCACACTGAGCTGCTCACATCTCCTGTCACTATAGCTTCAGGGATCTGACATCTCTGGCCTCCATGGCACCAGCACTCGCAGGCACACACATACACACACGCACACACTTTCAATTTTGATTGAGCAGGGCAATGGAGAGAATGCTTTGTTATTAAAGGAGCTTACCGTTCTTACAGAGGAACTGAGTTGAGTTGCTAGCACCCATATCAGAAGGCTTGCAACTGTCTGTTACTCCAGCTCCAGAGGATCCAATATCCTCTTCCAGCCTCTGTGGACAGTTACACTAATGTGTATACACATGGCAGAGATACACACAGACACACAAATGATCCTTTTTATTAATTTTTTTTTGTGGGCTAGCGGGATGGCTCAGCGGGTTAAGTTGCGTGCTGCTAGCCCAAGTTTAATTGGCAGATGTGCCCAAGTGATGCCGAAACTCTACATGATGGAAGGAGAAACCACTTCCATCAGTTGTCCTTTGGCCACTACCTCTGCACCATGCTCTTGTAATCGGCTTTCTGTATCTCAATGATAGGTTTTTCTGCTGAGCAGTGAGCCAGATCAAGCTGAACAGCAAAGTAAAAGAACAGGTTTATCTGAGCAAAGTAACTCCCAGATGAGTTCTCCAGCCTCAAAGATCTAGGCATAAGTCAGGAACCTGAACCAAAGCAGAGAGTGTACACAGCCTATATGTAGGTGAGCGGTAACGCCTTGTGTCCCATAAGCTGTGTTTTTTCCCAAGTATGGTCAAAAGCTGAGCACTTTGGGTGGGGACTTGGGCTATTGGCAACTTCCTGGGAGGAGCTGCATTAGCCACCAAAAAATGCAGAACGATTCTCTGAGAGGGTGGGGTTTGGAGAGAGAGAAATGGGGCTTTGTGGATCAAGTGGGAGGGAGCTAGACGTTATAGCCAAACAGTCTGCGTGTGTCCATGTGTCTTAGAGTTACTGTTGCTTGATGAGACACCATGGCCAAAAGCAACTTGGGGAAGAAAGGGTTTCTTTCAGTCACGTCTCCATTTAAAAGCTCACCATTATGAAAAACAGTGAGGGCAGGAACTCTCACAAGACAAGGATCTGGAGGCAGGCGCTGGGGCAGAGGCCATGGAGCGGTGCTGCACAGTGGCCTGCTGTTCTTCATGGTTCATTAAAGCTCCCAGGATCACCTCCCAGGAGTGTTCGCCCACACACAGCAGCCTGGCCCTCCCTCACCAATCACTGTTTAAGAAATACCCTGCAGACCTGCCTGCCTACAAGGGGATCTCTGAAGGCTTTTTCTCAGTTGAGGTTTCTCACATCTCAGGTGACTATCTTGTTTTAAGTTAGCCAACATGCTAAACATATTAAATAAATAATAAATACATGTAAGAAAAAAATGCCTTTGCTAAGATGCTAAAACATTGCTAATATAAATGCAACCATTCTCACTTAAGTTTGGGTACTAATTTGAATTAAATTGAATTGAAAATTTATTATTCTTAAGTGTGTGTATGATGTGTGTATGGACACGTGTGTCACATGGACATGTGGAATGCAGAGGAAAACGTTTTAGAGTTGGCTCTCGCCTTTCACCTTCACAGTGGTCCCAAGGTTTGAACTCAGGTCAGTTGACAGGTTTGTAAGGCAAGCATCTCTATCTCGAGCGCCATTTTGATGTACCCTACATTAAATTTTGAAGCAACTTCTAAAAAATATTTTTTTTAGTTATATGTGGGAGGGGGGATTGTGCATCTGAATTGAACTTGTTTCTGTTTCCGTATTCCAAATCTTGAAACTTTCTTAATTTTCTCCTGTTTAAGCCAGAAAAAAAAAAATACCAGTTTTACTTACCATAGCCCCAAATTTGGCTGATGTTCTTAATCTGAGCTGGCTAGTGCTGCTTGCAGGCTCAGAAGTGGCAAAAAGTCTCACTGATTCAAATCCCCTCTGACTAAGAACAGCAGGTATTTTTTAGGACAGCTAAGTGTAATTTTTCAATTACATTTTATGGATAGGTGAATTGGCTAAAAATTTTTCAGACTTTATAAACATCATTTAGATATGTGGCAGCAGGACCTCTTAAAACAGCCACACAGATTTTGTTGCTAAAGCTGAGTCAGAAAGCCTCTCTTAAAGGTGCGGTACCTTTGCTTGCTGCCAGCAAACAGCCCTCCCAGCAAATGCTGCTACCAAGAAGCAGTCTTAGATTCTATTCTCTTTTTGTTCATATAAACAGAAACTTTAAATCTATCATATGCAGATTGTTGTTTACATCAAGGCTTCTGTGAGACTTCAGAAACTGGTCTTGTTGTTGCTGTCCGCTGGAAGCCCGACATTTTGTAACTCAAGCCCGCACACCATGCTATGGCCTCTCTGTACCATGACTCACTTGAGTGAGATACAATTTAGAAGCTGTCGTTGGCTCCATTTTTGTGTTCTAGATTTTTTTTAAGCTTTCACAGGATATATGTGTTCCACGTTGGAACATCATTTGTAGTAAGAAGTTTCTAGTCCCAAAGTCTGGACCTGTCCACAGCTGCTTAGCTCTGCCTAGCCCTGAGGTCCAGACCAGAAGACCAAAGTCCCAAAGAAACACACAGAAGCTTATATTAATTGCATGATGTTTGGCCTATGGCTCAAGTTTACTGTTAGCTAGCTCTTGCATCTTAAGTCAACCCATTTCTACTAATCTATGCTTTGTCTAGTGGCTTGTGGCTTTACCTGTCCTCTATTACATCCTGCTTCGTGGGCAGCTGAATTAAGTCTCTCCCTGACTTGCCCTCCTCCCCTTTATGCTTAGATCCCCCCCACCCTACTGTAAGCTGGCTTACCACAGGCCAAAAAAGTTCCTTTATTAATCCAATGATAACTCACAGCATACAGAAAGACATCCCCAATACCACTTCTGGGTGTATACCCTAATGATGCACAGTCATACTCCAAAGGTATTAGCTCAACTATGTTCATAGCAGCATTATTTGTAATAGCAAGAACCTGGAAACAACGTAGATGTCCCTCAACTGAAGAATGGATTAACAAACTGTGGTACATCTACACAATGAAATACTACTCAGCAGTAAGAAAAAATGATATCCTAAAATTCACAGGCAAACGGATGGATTTCGAGAATATCCTCCTGAGCGAGGTATCACAAACTCAGAGAGATAAGCAGGGGATGTACTCACTCACTAGTGGTCTCTAAACAAACAAACAAGAAAAAAAAAAAAAAAAAAGCCAAGCATGCCCAAACGGCAAACCACAACCACTGAACAGCTTGGGATCAGAGACACCCTGGACTGACCCTTAGGATCCCACTCCACCTATAGGAACACCTGACTCACTCTTGAGGGAGGGGGGACATAACTAGATCTACCAGGAGTGGTGACTGATCCAAGCATTATTGGGTCAGTGGGACCATGGAACTGTCTGCTGCCTGCCCAGGGAGGGGATGGGGAGTTGTGGAGAAGAAAGAATGACCTGATGTGGTGGGAGGGGGAAGGGACCTTGAATGGGGATATACAGGGATAGAAACCATGACTTCTTTGTCATATTGTCATAATAATAATAATAATAATAATAATAATAATAATAATAAAAGTCTACAGAAAAAGAAAGAAAGACATCCCATATCAGACAAACTGACATGGAACCAGCAGACAAAGGTGTTACTCGACCAGGTTTCTGGGGAACCTCATCCATTTTAAATGCCAGGAGAACAATCTTGAGCATGCCCATTAGCTTTCACTTAAGAACATACTTACTTAAGGCTTTACTCAACCACCAACTGGTTTCAGTGCCTCCCCTTGTGTCTCTTTGGCGTTTTTAAAGTTAAAGCTGTTAAGCCCAATATTGATAGAACGTTTCTTTTATTCTATTCTCTATTCAAGCCAGTTAGCACTTTATTGTTGTGAATGGATGGTTAGTTATTATTATTATTGCTATTATTATTAGACTATGTGCTACATAGTAGGACAGGGTTAAGCACAGCTGGATATACACCTTGTTCTTTGATATGGATCACTTTACTTCTGTATTACTTACTTTTCTATTGCTCTGGTAAAATACCAGGACCATAGCAGCATCTTACAAAAGAAAGAATTTAATTGGACACAGAGTTAGAATCTATGGTGACTGAGCTAAGGCATGGAGGCAGGAAGAATTGAGAGCTCACATCTCAGACTGGAAGCAGGAAGCAGAGAGAACAAACTGAAAATGAGCATTTTGAAACATCCAAGCTAGCTCTCAGTGGCAGACCCCCTCCAACAAGGCCACACCTCCATATCCTTCCCAAACAGTTCCACCAGTCTGAATACTGAAGCCCAAGGATTCAAACATGTGAGCCTTTTGAGGCCATTCTCATTCAAATCACCACAGCTTCTGATTCTCAAATCTGTGAGTCATTTTATAAAATGTTTTTGGTAGCCGTGTTCTCCTGACAGGACTAGGGTAAGAATGGAAATAGTTGTTTTTAGTTAATTTCTTTCATTAACTGTTGAATAAATGGTCATGTTTACTTAGTTATATAGATTTTGTCATTCCCAACGATCTTATGTAGGATTACAACTGATCAGGTACCCACAGACTACTAGGTTTTACAGTTCCGTAGAGAATAAAAATTTGTCTTTACCTTTGTACAATGTGAGGATATTAAAAGTATTTTAAAAGGAAAAGACAGTAGAGATTTCTGTGATAAATTTTCATGACACGGAGAAAGCTTCCTAAGGAAATGAGAGTGTGAGGAAATAGATATACCTGCGTATGTTTTGTGACACTGGAACAGACATGGGGAAATGTGATTGGTGGAAAGGCTGTGATAGCAGGCTGTTAGGTAGAAACAGAGGAGGAACTTGGCAAGGCTGTTTGTTAGATCCCTCTGGTACCTGTGTCTTTGGCTCCTTTTTTGTGTATTTAGGCAGGGCATCTTCTGAATGTTGGTGTTACACCCTTACTCAGGGGAAAAACCAAAAAGTCCTTTCCAGGAGTAAAATACCCGCTAAAAGGGAGACGGCCTGGTGGGGGAAGTCAGAGACACCTTCCTGCATTTATTAGTTCTTCACATTTTGAGATGCTCTGTGTTAGGTAGCCAGTCTGAATCACACCACTTACGCACAACTAGGATTTTCTTCATAGTTGGCTCTCCTTTGCCTCATCGCTCCCACATCTGCCATGATATAATAATAATAATAATATGATGATGATGATAACAATAACAATGTATGTGGTCTTTGTCCCATGATCTTGGTAAGGAGCCATTAAACACCTTGGGATTTCCTGAGTGACTGGATAACATGGTTACTTCCAGTGAGTCCGTCCTCTTCCTTAATGAATTTCTTGGCCCTCTGAAGAGCCGACCATGTGATGCAGGTTGTGAGCTTTCATTTTCACTCTTGAGCAGGGAAGGGAGAAGGAGCTGAGATTAAGCTAGTAACTTTGGTTGGTGACATCATCAGTTTGTATCTTTATGCCTATATTGCAGATGTTCACAAATAGAATGATCTGGGGCTCAGGGCTTGATGAACACATTCGGATGTTATGGAGGGAAGGTGTTCAGAATGGTTGGAGGTCTCTACAGCCACTCCACTTTTGCACAGTTCATTATTATTCATAGCTAATGAGAGTGGGGTACACCATCATTCTGTGAGCCATTCTCTTGAATGACTGAACATGACGAAGGGTTGGGGGGCAATGCAAAACTAGCTCCTTGATGACTCCCAACAGGCTCCTCTTTAGCCTTCGTGACAGGCCCTTTTCTCAGCCTTATTGTTGATAATCCACTTCTATAAAGATAAAATGTCCATCTTCTGGAACTCCTCATCCCATTATCCCCCAGGCCCTAGTTGATGTCTGAGCTTCTTGGTTCGCTTTGTGCAAGAACCGTGTCTTTGTCTCTCTCAGCTTCCCTTTCCTCTTGGCAGTGCTTTATCAACTCATCCTCATTGTTCCTGATTTTGACCTTGCTTGCTTTCTTATGCAAAGGGATGCTGGTACCCACTTTTCCCACTTCACAATGCCAAACTGAAGCTTGGTCTTGAATATGACTGAGATATTCAGAAGTGCAGCAATGTGAAGAATTAAAATTAAAATGCATAATTCTAGTGACTTTAACTTTATCCAGGCTGGTGGAATCATTCCAACCCATTTGAATGTCAGTAGTGTGCATCACTTGCTAGGGGGCATGCATTTCTTCCCCTTTTCTGGCTATGTTGAAATTCTGCCAGTAAATTTTCTGGTTTGGGGGAAACAGAAGCCAGTGTTGTGTGAAGTCTGCCGTGGTGGATTTGTACCTAGTTCAATTTCTAAATTAGCTTGAAGCTGTTTACATTTGGGTAGGGCTTGAAACAATGCTTGTCTGTCTGTCTGTCCATCTGTCTATCTATCTATCTATCTATCTATCTATCTATCTATATCACTATACCTTGAGAAGCAGAAATTGCAAAGGAACATTTTAATGTATAGAAACTCTAAGTTTTTATATTTTAAATACTATATAACTGAATCATAGTGTAGAGAAATATTAGTAACAAAGAAAAAGAAATTCTGGGTTTCCTTAGTATGGAAAATTCATCAGTGCCATCCATAAGTAGTTTGCTATTTCTAGTAATAAAAAATGTAAAATTAAAACAAAAGATTATTATTTTAACCTATTAATTTAGTGAACATTAACAAACATGGTATCTACGTTAGCTTGTAAATGGTCTAATATCAAGTACAGCAGTTTTACAAATCTGAAAGTTTTCAGAATTTTTCAAATTTTGATCCATTTTATCTTCAGTCACTTATCCTAAAGAAATAGCTATAGAAGAATAATATAAAAATAGCTATTAAAATGCATATAAAGAAAGCATAGGAAAGTTGTACATTTCAGAGGATCACTAGACAAACAAGAACTTTTGGCATTTGAGTTTTGAAATTGAATATGCTCAGTGGGACAAGCCTGAGGCATTTTGGTCTGTGTTATCTTAAGACATAAAAACGGTTACAGACACCAGAGTGTTCACCTTTTAAAATACACTTGGTTGTAAAATGAAATACCAGTGCTGGTCATGGGTAGAACAATGATTATGTGAAATCAAATACTGGTCCACAGACAGATTCTTATTTCACCCAGATTCATCTTCACCAGATAGACTATTAGAAATTCATCTTTGGGTAATATTAAGTTATAGTGAGTTGAATATTGAACCCCAAAGATCTAAGTGATAATTCTTAGTACCTGTGGATGTATTGGAGCTAAAATGAATGTTTATGTGTTGATAGATATCATTAAGATATTAATTCGAGGTGGACCTTAAACCCAAAAGTGAGATCTTTTATAGAAAAGCAGTAGAAATAGAAACAGGGGGAAGAAGGCCATTGGAAGAAGAAAGGCACACAGGAAGAAGGTCATAGGAAAAGAAAGACACACAGGAAGAAAGACATAGGAAAGAGAAAGGCAAACAGGAAGAGGGTCATAGGAAGGAGAAAGGTACATAGGAAGAAGGTCATAGGAAAAGAAAGACACACAGGAAGAAGGATGTAGGAAAGAGAAAGGCAAACAGGAGGAGGGTAATAGGAAGAAGAAAGGTGCATGGGAAGAGGGTCATAGGAAGGAGAAAAGTACACAGGAAGAAGGTCATTTGTAGGAGGTGGGCCACAGTACTCTTCATGCCAAGGGATGCATGCCCCATTCAGACACAAGGGGAGGAAGGAATAGGTTGTCTCTCAGAAGAGCCAATCCTGCTGACACCTTGGTTCTGGACTTCTGGCTTTAATAACCACAACAGAATAAGTTTCTGCTTTTTAAGTCACCTGCTTCTTGTTGTATAGTAGCCCTAGATAACTTCCCAAAGTATGCATATGGGGGTGGTCCTAAGATATTAACTTATGTCAGAAATCAAATCCAGTAGCATCACCCAGGAATCCTACAGTGAAGCCAGAAATCAACTCTGCTCATGAACACAGATCTTCTGTCCAGGTGATTACTGACATGGTTCTAAATGTGCCTTTAAATAATTTTGAAGATCTTTAGTGTCATTTTTCCGCCAATCTTACTGCAGCCTCCCACCCTCCACCCCAGTGAATTCTCCCCTCTGGTTTTCCCTTTCTCATTTCCCCTGTGTTCTACTGCCCCCTCTCTAGAGCTCTGTCACCTGCCCCTTTCCCAGTGTCCTGTTCTACTTTTCTAGCTGGTACAGTTACTCCAACTGTACTAAGGTTGCCAAGGCTAACCATGTGTTTGAGGAAATTCTGCACTATTAAAAAAGGAAACAAATAAATAGAAACAAGAAACTTGGTGGAAGTGAAATAGAGACAATACAAGAAGAAGAAACATCAGAAACTGGTTGTTAATGCCATCAGAATAGGAAAATTACAGCTGTAAGCTGAGGATGAGACACTATGAGAAAAGATGCAGAAAAGGGGTTCTGAGAAACCTAAAGTTTGAGAGTAGAGACGTAAACACAACAAGAGGTTCGTAAAGGGAAGGAAATGGAGCAGACAGGACTGAAAATAGAGAATGGTAAATAGGTGGGAGGGAATTATCAAACAATAAAAATGATAAACATAAAAAGAGGTGAATAGCGAGAGAAGCCAGTTAGGGCCATGAACACTGTGGAAGATGAGCCATTCAGCTACAAGTAAAACTCATTATTGTAAAACTAAAGTGAGAAATAAAAAAGACCAGAGCTACCCGAGTCAAGCCGAGGTAGGATGCATAATCAGGATTGCCACTAACACCACATCGGGACTTTCCTGAAGTCCCGTGGAAACTGAAACACAGAGGCAATGATTCCAACCTCTGCCTCACCAAACTGTCAAAAAGGGGTGTGTGTGGAAGAAAAAAAATCACTGAATATATGCAAAACACCTGCAAAATGCAAACATTTGACTTCCTTAGAGCTCGGCTGTGGAAATGACACAGTGAAGCCACAGCAGAAGCTCATCAGAACTCTGAACCAGACAAGCTTGGAGGAAGAGACAGGGCGATGAATTCAGGAAGGAGACAATGGAATCCAGAAGTCATTTCTTGCCTTTTTTGTTATGTGAAAAGTTTACCAAGGAGACATTAGAATCATGGGAAATATTTGTGGTAGACTTATTAAAACTCAATCAATAGGAATTACAGCAATCAATAACCCGTAAAAATTTATTAAGAAAGGGAATGCAGTTTTTCCACATAGCATATTCTCCAGTGTTCAATGCTTGCATAGCTGGAATAATTTAAACACTAGATATTTAGTAAGCATTATGTGGGTGCACAGTGGGATGATGCCAAAGTGGAAAAGGCTTTGTTGACTCAACAGAGCATATGTTTGGTGAGGCTTACATAATGTTTAACATTGTAAGTCACAGGTAAGTGTACAAAATGGAAAGTTAGTGTAAACACAATGAGGACTTGTGGGTGATCCATTTCAAAAGAAATGTAAGTATTAACTTTGTTGCCTTTGGAGGTGATTCTCGTTGCATAAAAGGGAATTGTATTTAGTCATAACATTGCTGTTTTTTACCTACTCGATAATGGGTTGACTTGTTTGGATTAAAATAAGTTCAGCGATATTCAAATTTGCAAATTTTGTTTCAGGTATGTGTTTGATGTGCTAGGGAATCATGACCACGAGAAATATAATCATCCACTCCATTGACTCTGTCTTGAAATTGCACTCACTGGAAGATAAGCAGGTTTAGGATGTGGATAATTTTATAGGTACATTACTGGTTTCTATGACTCATCTATATATTTACCTGTAATGTGAAGGCTTTTCCTTTTTCAAAATGATTTTAAAGTAGAATAGTGAACAGAACAGAGTCTGTTTTGCACTAAATAGTGCAAAAAGTAAGATTCCAATAACTGACTTGAAAATTGTAAACACCTTCAAACCATTCTAAATTTCAGCTATGTTCTTTAAATACATTAGTAGAAATGAAGAAAAACATCAAGGTCTATATGAAAGAAAAAGGTTTAGACTTAAAACTCAGAAGGTCCAAATTTGTACCTCTGTTCCTGCTTCTTCCAGCGTTAGGACTTCAGTAGCACTACATAACCATTCTCTGCATCTGTTTTCTTATCTATAAACCGAGAAAGAAAGCATTAAGTCTAGATGACAATTGTAGGGGCTGGACAGCTGGCTCCGGGATTAGAACACAGGCTACTCTTGCAGACAACTGGAGTTCTGTCTGTAACTTCAGCTGCAGAGGATCTGATAGCCTCTTTAGTGCCTGCAGGCTTCCGAGTCCTTGCATAGCTCCAGAGACAGACCTAACTGGAAGCAGTGAGGTGATAGAGGATGAAGAAAGGAATCACAGACACAAAGAACTAGTTGGAGATAACGGGCCGGACTTTCTGATGGGGGAGCTCTAGCTTCTGGGAGCTCAGTGTGTTGAACTGGGAGGTGGGGTGATTGTTTACAGCTGAACAAGGAGGCCGAGCGAACAATACAAATAATCAAGAAGGAAGGGTTTACAGTGTTCAATTGGATCAAGGATTCAATTTTAGCTAATCTCAGTAGGAACCGCTTCTGTAGCCTTAAGGCTCTAAATATCTGGGAAGAGAAAGTGAACATCTTCTGCACACACAGTCAACACCAGCACTCAGACCCCAGAGGAAGACTTTGACATTTCTTTGAGTCCAGCCCAACGAAGGCACTTCCCTTTCCTATGGGTCTGCATCTTGACATGTCCATGCCTTATCAACAGCACACATTGACTCAGGACTTAAGGCATGCAAGGCTTCTTCCACTTTCTACCGCAAGCACCTGTGCACCATGTGTACAATTTAAAATGAAATAGATTTTAATAACTACTTTGCATGCTATCAATATGCAAATGTAAAAGGCGTCATAAACAGAGACTTAAAAATGAAAATGAGTCATGACATTAAGATGCTGCTCACATGAGAAGATGGGGCAGGATGGGAGTGGACTCACTCTCTAACTTCAGCTCTCATTAGCAGGGTTTAAATAGTCACTTGTTACGGCACAGTATAATTGGCAGAAAGTTATTTCTAGACATTTTTTAGTTTTGTGAAGTCTTTACTAATATTTTCTAATGTTTTCAAGTATGATTTTTAAAAATCTAATTCTGCTTTGTGTCTTGAGGTGATAATGAATTCTCTGCTCACTCACAATCACCTCTACTCTAGAATTATGGGCAGTTTGTTGTTTGTACTTTGCTTTAGATTTCAGTGGTTTACCTGAGTGTAGCTCGTGGCCCCTGTACCTCAGAACAAATGGCTTCATACCTGAATAACTGCAACATGAACTCAGTCTTTTCATGGCACATAAAATTATCAGTGTGGTTTTCTATTTCCTTTCTTCCTTCCTCCCTTTCTTCTTTTTTCTTTCTTTTTTTTTTTTTTTGATATTTCAAGATAGGGTTTCTCTGCATAATATGCCTGACTGTCTTAGAACTTGCTTTGTAGACCAGGCTGTCCTCTAACTCACCACCTGCTTCTGCGTCCTGAGTGCTGGGATTAAAGGTGTGTACCACTATGCCTGGCTATGGTGTGGTTCTTTTTATATTATGAGAAATTACCTTTTAGGTTATGTGTGCTGTGTCTAGCTTATATTAGACAAGTTACTGAGGTGCCAACAGCTTTCTGGGCCCCTGGAGACCCTTGGAGACCTTGCAGTTCTGTTTACTTAAGTATATTACTGGTTATGTGGTCAAGATTATAGACTTTATTGAAAGATGCTCTGGTATTATACAGCTAGTTTGGGAAACAAAACTGTATATTTTTTAAGCTGACAAAAAAAAATCTCAATAGAACAAGCCTTTTTGCCTGTAAGAAGTTAAAATGCTATTAAATAAAAATTTAGTTTAAAAAGGTAGTAAAAAACAAATCAAAACAAAGCAAAGAAACAAACAAAAAAACAAACAAGGGGGCTGGAGAGATGTTTCAGTGTTTAAGAGCACTGACTGCTCTTTCAGAGGACCCTAGTTGAGTTCTCAGCACATACATGATAGCTAGCAACTATCTGTACTCCAAGATCTGACATCCTCACACAGACATGCATACGACAAAACATCAATGTATATAAAATTAGAATAAATGAATTATTTAAAAACAAATAAAAAACCCAACAATTAAATTTTACTAAGACCCATTGTACCTGAAATCAGTGGACTCTTTGAAAAATATAATTGAAGTATTTTTTCAGTATTCACTATTTTATACTTGCTCACAAGATTGACTTCTTTTTATCATTATTCATCAGTATATTAAAATGTCACTGTTGGTGTCCTGAATAAATATATTTTCTAAAAAAATAAAAATAATATTTTCACTTTTTTGCATTCTGAGTCTCAGATCCACAGATTTATCAGTGTTAGGCAAGTGCTCTACCATTGTGCTACAGTTCCCAAGCTCTATGTAGTTATTTAAAAAAATGATTTCTTGTAGAAATTTCTTGTAATTCATAAAATTAGTCTGGAATATCAGAGAACAGAGCTGTCTCTCCAGCCTTTTGTTTTGTTTTGTTTATATCAAGACAAAGTTTTCTTCCTAACAGCCTGGCTGTCCTGGAACTTGCCCTGAAGACCAGGCTGACCACGAACTCACAGAGATCCTCCTGCCTCTGTCTCCCAAGTGCTGGGACTAAAGGCATGTATGCACCACCACTGCCACCACTGCTTGGCCATAATTTCTAAATAGTTTACTTTCTTTTGTCATTTAAATATACATGATTCTCTACAGCTTTGAGGCTAACAATGATGAGAGCATGTACTGCCTTCTTGGTACTACAAAATGTTCCTTCAAGTCTTCATTTCGTGACCCTCACCACCATCCTGTCCTGTAGCCATGTTCAGCTAGGTGGCATATGTAGTCACACTGTTAATATGAGTTGGTTGATCTGAACAAAACTTGTCTGGTTGCAGAACCCTGTGTTATACTCGCCCTTCAGCCATGTGTTTACTTTTGTGATCCTGAATCACCAGAGCTGACTGTTCACTAGGAGTCTTTAAGGGTTCCTACACAGCTGACTGTACTTAGAAGCAATCTATGTTGATAGGCCACAGTTTTATTTCTACATATACTTATGACTATCCAGAGTTTGGTTTTATGTAAAACTTACTTATTTTGCAGATAGCTGCTATATAGTGAGTGGGTTTGGGGCAATAGTTTTGCATTAATTTTCTATTTCTTCATGGAGAGCATTTGTCTAAGAGTTGAAGGGTGGTGTTTACCAACCAAAGCTGAAGGAGGCCTAGGCGTGTTAAGATCATAATCATCTCCAAAGATAAAAGGAAAAAAATGAGTCTGGGAACTTCACAGAGTGTTTGCTGCAATCCCCCGAATGTCTGTCCATCCTGCTGTAGTGTGGGGACACAGCTCATGAAGTCACAGGGGCTTTCTTTCTGCTCTGCTTTCTTTAGATGACTAATGTGACAATGGACTACTGCCTTGACATCATAAAGAAGTTTGAAGTTTCTGAAGAAAATAAAGTCAAGAATGTCCTTGGCATTGAAGGTAATCAATGGTCTTTATCTGTGTCTCCCATCTACTACATTAAATTTCATTACAATTTTTAGGAAGCAAAATCAGGAAATATTCAAGGAATTTTAGGTAATTCCAATAAAGCCTGAAAGCACACATTTTCCTGCAAAGCCAAATTTCTAGTTTTGTTTTTCTCTTATTTTTGCAGTACTTCTTTAGCTACCATTATGTGTGTGATGAATGCCAAGAACTATTTGTGCTTTGTTCAAATGGATAATTCCTTTTTAGATATAATCTTGTCCTGATGGTTGCAAGAAGGAAAATTTGGTCCCCAAACAAATAATCTGCAAAAGTTTTGACTTGAAAATAAACGTTTTTTAATAAAATGTTAAAAATTGATTTGTTTTTCCCAAGTAAGTAGCATTTTGGAAACTGTTAGAAACAGAGGTCTTGTCAACACTACCTCTTTATTTTACAACTAAGGAAAGTAAGACCCAAAGAAATTAAACAATTTACTTACGATTATGCACAAAGAATCTAGCTCCTAGGATTTATACATAAATGGTATGGTATAAATATAGCTACTGTGTGTATAAGCTATATGCCTTTAAAATATGCAGAGAGATAACTTATAGGCTATGGGATTTCTCAAGAAGCGCAGATAATTTTAAACTGAAGGCTACTGTGAAACTCAACATTTCCCAAGAACGTGCAAAGCCATGATTGACTGCTGGCTTCTGCTGTTCCTCTGCTCCTGGTTATGTGTGTGTGGTGTGTGTGTATGTATGTGTGTGTGTGGTATGTGTGTATATGTATGTGTGGTGTGTGTGTATATGTGTGTGTGTGGTATGTGTGTATGGTATGTGTATGTGTGGTGTGTGTGTGTGTGTGTGTGTGTGTGTGTGTGTGTGTGTGTAAGAAACAGGTCTTCACTATATTACTCAGGTTGACCCTGAACTTTTAGTCTCAAGCAGTCATGCCATGCGTGTCTTGATGAAGAATTTTTAATGCAAAGTACTTATTTCCTGGGGTATAAGAGAATTAAAGAGACATAATTTAAAATTTTCCATCATTAAAACTATTTTAAAATAGAAAAAATAACCCGGGGCCTCTTAAGACAGCACTAAAATATGAATATTTTTCTTGAGGCTGTCCCCAAAGATTCAGTTAGGTGTGGTGTGTAGTTATAAACATAAAGATTGGCATAAGGAAACTCTGAAGATTCAGAGGATATTCACAGATTGAATTTTACCAAATAAATCTCAAAGACTTGGAGCAACTTATCATAATTGTGACGGCTTCTGGTCACTTCTGTCTTAATTCATGAATCCATGGCGATGGCTGTCTCTTCTACTCAAGTTTTATGTTCTGAAATCTTATAGAGAAACTAGTAGATTTTCTACACAAGCTTTTAAGCACTATTTCTAAATTATTTATATGAAAGCCATTGGCAGCACTTTTCTCAAAGAGAGTTTCACAGTGAGTTACCCTCTGGATTAAGGCAATGCTCAAAAGTTTAGCCTTATACTTTATCATGTGTTTTTTTTTCAGAACATCATAACAACTTATCAGTTATTAATTGATTGAGGATATATACATATATATACACATATATACTTATAAATATACATACATATATGCATATGTATGTATATAATATACAACACTGGTTACCCCTGAAGTCACACTGCATAAACATAGCTTGAGTTTTGTAGTTAGTAAATACCTTTGTCATGACATTTTTAACCCATCAATTTATTTTCCTATAGGATATATTTAAGTGGCTACTCCCTACAGTCATATTTTTCATACCTTATTTAGCATCAAGCAAACCTCTCATTGCCCCAGTTTTCACCACAAACATTGTTCTGATATTGCTTATGACTGTCCTTTGGCCATTTTTGTCTCTCCTGGCATCAATTAAGTAGATATTCTTTGAAAGCTGGCATTTCACTCTTTCCTCTGAAGGCTTCACAAACTTCATGCGAAGTCCTGCGTGTGACGTGTTTAACCCTTTGCACCATGAAGTGTACCAGGACATGGATCAGCCCCTCTGCAACTACTACATTGCATCATCTCACAACACATACCTGACGGGGGACCAGCTCCTTTCTCAATCCAAAGTAGACATGTATGCTCGTGTGCTCCAAGAGGGCTGTCGGTGTGTGGAAGGTAAGTGTACTTTTTCTGAGCTTGGTGTGATTGTTAATAGTCCATTTAAATAACAGAGGCCAAAAACCTATTTCTGTGCAAATTAAAAATATTTATTCATTATAAAGTCATTCTCCTTTCTATCTCTTCATTTTTAATCATGAGAGACAGAAAAATGTGACAGTATTTGTAACACATATTCTGAATTATTTGAAAAAAAAAGCATTAAAAATAACAATCTACCTGAAAAGAGTTGTTTTTTTTTTGTTTTTTGTTTTTTGTTTTTTTGTTTTTTGTTTTTTGTTTTTTTGTTTTTTGTTTTTTTTAAAGCGGCAAATGTAGTTTAGGACAACTATTTATTTTGAAGAGACTTTAAGGTATACAGTAATTTAATTTCTAACCACTTTCAGTGGTAAGAACCCAGATATGAGTAAAATGTGGTTGGTATTTGACTCTGAAGAGCTCATAAATTATCAGGGAGTACATACATAAAAATGTAAATATGGTTATGGGGATTCTATTGCTTGTGTCACAGGCATGGTCTAGGAGCATTAGTATAGACAAATAGAGTGTGAGCTGAAATTTAAGTAATCAAGCAGACCTGTCTCAGGCAGAATGGTTTTAGGTTCAAATTTTTATTTGGGGGCAAGGGAAGATATTCTCCCCCTAGGAGAAAGAGTTATTTTGGTTTACTGCGTGAAGATCCAGATCATCATGATGGGGAGGCCAAGGCAGTGGGAGCATGAAGAGGCTGGTCACATTGTATCCACAGTCAGGAAGCTGAGAGAGAGGCATGCTGGCTGGTCATCAGACCTTCTCATTTTCCCTCTTTTTCATTCATTCTGGGTTCTACGCTCATGGGATGGCATCATCCATGTTTGAGTTAAGCCTCTCTATATCTTCAACTAATAATAGAAAATGCATTCAGTCTTAAGAGTCTCCAAAGTCTTCATAGTCATACTGTTTAAGGTTTTATTTCTTCTGAGACTCAGTTACTTGTTAACTGGGAACCTACTGCAAAATCTAAAACCAATACAATAGCACAAAGAACACAATCATTTGTAAAGTGGAGAAAAGGGGGCCCAGCCCAGAAAGATCCCACTAAAGAAACCCTGAAATCCACGAAGGTGAAAACCAAGCCCTGCATAGCCATATCGAGCATTTGGAGCTGTTGGTGGCATCATCTGGATTCAAACAAGCTTGAGAAGAAGTCCTTTCTATATGCTCTGTTGCCTGTTATACATGTGGTTTCTCCCTGGTGCTTGCTTAACTCTGAACATCTTACATCTCTGACATCTCCAAGATCTATGATCTTCATCTGCAACTTGGGCCTACCTTCACAGCTTCTAGCTTCTTCAGGAGCCCCGTTTAGGAAACCCTACCATGCCATGAGTTGCCTGACATCAAAGGATGTTTAGAACCTTGGTGCAAGTCTCATAACTCCTCACTCTTGCACCTTGCATGCCTGCAAAACAAGCTCCATGTGACTAATGCTAAATTCTGCTACTTCTTGAGACCTGGTGTGGACCCATTGAACCATCACTGCAGTGGCCTCTGTGATCTTTTATGACTGAACCTAAGAAAATACTTCCTTCTTCAGCATGACTCAGGCAAGAGGCCCAGAAGCTCTTTTTGTTAAATGTTTTCAAATGAGTTTACATTATTTCATTTAACTTCCTATGTCTTAGTGTCTTGTCCTCAAATTACCTTTCTTATTGTGGTTTTTCCTTAATGCCTTCCTCTGATTTCTAGGGCTTGAACCCATCGCCTCAGGCATACTAAATTTGTGCTCTACTATTTGAGCTATGCCCCAGCCTAGTGGCACTAACTTCTTGAATAAATATGGCTAGTTTGTTCCCACCTGCTGTTTTGATCACCCGGGGTGACTGGCGGATGGCTATAGAGACCTCATGCCCCATGTGGTGGGAGGAGCAATGGGAGGTGGCAGTGGGTGGCAGCATGGCAGGAGACCTTTGGATTGCTTCTATGTAGAAAGACTTTATTAATATAAAGAAATATAGAGGAAGAAGAGAAGAGAGAAGAAAAAGGAGAGGGGGGGGGAAGGGATTGAGATCACTCCCAGGAGGGAAGAGACAAGAGAAAGAGTTGGTGGTGAGAATTTTTCTTAAACTCAGCTTGACATCAGAACTCAGGCCAGGGCATGGCTTCCGAGGCTCGAACAGAATCCTAACACCTGCCCTATGCTCAGTTTTAACATTTTTTAAAAAGCTAATTTTTCCAAGGAATTGCATATTTTCACATCCTTGTCCTCCACTTTCTGCTATAAATCTCACTGTTAATCTAATAAATATAAAAACCAATAATAACTGACATACCATGAATGTTACTGTTTTGGAATTTTTCTTCCAAAAAACTGAACTGTTATTTTTAAATCCAGTTTTATTTAAGTTTCAGGACACAGCAGATCTAGTCAGATTCTGTGCCAGAGTATACCATGAAATACCCTCTTAATAGAGTTCTTGATTTCCACAGATCTCCTTTCTGTCAGCCTTTTGAACTTCCAAACCTATAGCAGAATGGCCTTTTAATGTTCTATGGGTTTGTCTTCATTAGGGTTTCTATTACTATGAAGAGATACCATGACCATGGCAACTCATATAAAGGAAAACATTTAATTGTGGCTTACTTACAGTTCAGAGATTTAGTCCATTATCATCATTGCAGGACATGGTAGTGTGCATACCGACATGGTGCTGGAGAAGTAGCTGAGAGTGTTACATGATGCAGGCAACAAGAAGTGGTCTGTCTCACTGGGTGTTGCTTAAGCATACATGGGACCTCAAAGCAGGCCTCCATGGTGACACACTTCCTCCAACAAGACCACACCTCCTAATCATGCCTCTGCCTTTGGGGGTCATTTTCTGTCAAACCACCACAGGCTTTTCTAGCCCACAGCCTCTGTGAGCACTTCTATATTCTTTTCCCAAGCTGGGCCCAGAGGTTTCTGAGTCACTAGTCCGGTATATCACACCAGTGTTTGTACCAGTTTTCTATATCGGCTACTTTTCTCACCGCTCTGACCAAATATTTGATAAGAAGCAACTTAGGGGGAAGGAATTTATCAGATTGAGCTCTGAAGTTAGTGGCTGCAATTATCATGGTAATAAGACAGCAGGGAGCACCTTAAGGCCATGGAGGCCGGAGCCTAAGGGTGCTGGCTTACAACTACGTGCTTCAGGAAGCAGAGAAAGAGGAAGGCGGAGCCCTAGCTAAGGGTTTTCAAGCCTGCAGGTATAGAATCCAGCTTCAGTTTAGACAGTGCTATATAAGGGTAGCATGGCTCACTCACACATAATGTCTGTTTGTAGAGGAAAAGGGGAAATGGGAACTGATCCAGGAAAGTGATGGGAAACCTATTATTATTACTTAAAGGAAGAATTAAAAATATTAGAATAGCCTAGTCTGCTTATGCAGACCTCTAGCCACAGCTGCTTGGGAGACTGAGGTTGAAAGTTCTTAAGAACAGGCCAGGCAGAATAGCCTAGTGAGACCTTGTTTGAAAATAAAAATGAAAAAGAGGTTGGTGATGTAGCACTCTTAACATGAATGGGGGTTTTAGACACTGCAGCAGATGGCATGAATGTGAACCTTCTCCTTATCTTCTTTCTGACAATCACAAAAGAATCGTTTCAAGACTAAAGGTCAAGTGCCCCAGATATCAATACAGTCTGAAGTATGAGAGCTCTGGCATGGAATGTTGCTTTCTTCTTTGCCTTTTTGTTTGTTTTGAGGTAGGGCCTTTTGCTGGAGGCAAGGCTGTTTAAGAACTCACTGTGTAGCTGGATTGGCTTTAGACTCATTGTAATCTTTCTACCTCAGCCTTGACAGAGCATCACAAGCCACACTGGGTTTTATGGTGCAATTTTTGTTTCTAAGTCTTTCTTAGATTAGCGTATGTCAGTAAATACCTCTCTTAGTATTTGGCTTGAAATTCTTCCTATTAGAATAGACTGTAACTGAACAATAAAAATCAAACTACTCTAGAAAGGTTTTGCTAAGAAGAATATTTATACTTACTGGGAAATTTGTTCAACTTTGTACTTACCATTTTCCTGTTGGAGGCTTTAGTTGTCATGTTGAACTTCAACATACTGTGGAAAGGAAAATGGGCATGCCTCAGTTTTGTAAACAGGTGCTGCTGGCTGGTAGCTTTCCATATGTTCTCATGTAAGCCCTTCAGAACCAGGAGGTATGGGATAAATTCCTAAGAGGAAACTTCAACACAGAACTGGGTAAATGACTAGAGCTTGCAAGCCAGAGATTCAAACCCTGCTGGTCTAGTATTTAATCTCCAAGATGTCTGTACCTATTCTGAGCAGCTTGTACAGGACTAAATAAAGACCAGCAGATCACAAGAGAATAACTGGACACAGTGGACCTAGCACTGAAAGGGAGAAGGTTAGCCTTAAAAAGAGAAACTTGCTCATGATTAAGCCTAGCACCCCAATATTTACTAGTTCTGAAGGCTTAAAACTTGGTCACATGGTTCCTTACAGTCTCCCCAAAATTTCTTCTTGTTATATGGCCTGAAGTTCTTAGTTCATGTTTACATCTTCGGCATGGAGACACCAAGTCTTTATGTGCCAATTACTTATATAATTTAGATCTGATTAAGGACCACTTTATTCTTAAATAGCTGCATCTGGTCTAAAAAGAATCTATAGAATATAGCAGGTCATAGAGATATTTTTCTTAACCACTTTTTTTCTTGGAATGGTACTTTAAAAGGGAAGATGATGGATATATGGACTGCTTTACATGGTATTGTGACCTGGGGAATCTATCTTTATCTACTTTGATGGTGTGTTTTTCTGTCTCCATTAGCCCAGCTGTGATAGCATTCTTCTTCAGGGTATGTTTGATGTCCTGGGGTAGACTGACAAATCACTGTGGTAAGGTGGGTTTGCTGGCAGATCAATCAGATGGCATTCTTTTTCACAACATCGTTCAGTCACTTGCTTTTCATCCTAAGTTGCTTATGATTTGGGAGACTTTTGTTATTATGAATTGACTGTATTGCTATTGGCTATAAATGTGGATTAAAACTTTCTGTGTTTTCCCTGAAAATCACCATGGTACAGATCTGTAATTCCCTTTAAAAAGCTGTTGGGTTAGCCATTTGGCCTTCAGAATCATCAGCCTTTAGTCAGAGTGTCATCTGGTTAAAAAAACGGTCTGTTTTTTGTCTTCGAGGGACTTGTTAGAGTATTTCTATTTTGCCAATACCCCCAGAACAGTGTTAATCTTGTCATGAAACATCCCTTGAATTTGGCTCTCAGTGCCTTGGTGCTATTAGGATGGGTTGTTAGCTTCAATTAATAGAAATTCAGTGAGTTCAGACATAAAATGTTAGAAATTACCAATGTCACTTGTTGATAGTCTGCCTATGTTTTAAATGTTAGCAAAAGAACACTGTTCATGACTAAGGCAGGTTAAAGCATGTTGATATGATGAAATCAAGTATTGACATGTCTTTTATATTTTGCATTCTTTCTTTAAAAGATATTAATATATTATGTGCTATATCATTTCTCCTTTAAAATGGGACTGTGAGTCAGGGGAAGAAGTGTTGAAATTACACACAGTCTTACACTGCTTGATGGTGGTGATACATTCTAGAAAATATGTCTGGCAATCTTGCCAATAATCAGAGTGTACTTACACAAATCTAAGTGGCATGAATCAGCCCAACAGCTTCTTAATGTGATCAAGAGACGCAGGAAACATGATTTGTATGAAGCTGTTGCCAATGGAAAACAGCATATTGTTTTCTAATAAACTTTTTAAAATAATTTGACAGAGTGTATTTTGAAATAATAATACAAAGCATGGCACAGTAGCATGTAAACCAGTAACATGGTTATCACTGCCAATTATTAGATACCAAGCAGAATTCTACATGGTATCTTCTGTACACTTGAAAGTACAGTATATTTGTTTACACCACCAATACCACTAACATGAAGAATGTCTTATGCGAAGATATTACTACAGCTGCTGTGCCATAAGAGTTTAGAAATGTTCACTTCAGGCTGGGAATGATGGTGTACCCCTTTAATCATTGGACTTGGGAAGCATTGATCTACTAGCCTAGACTACATACTGATGCCCTAAACAAACAAACAGATAAATAATAAAAAGAAAGATATATTTATTTCAGTGTTGGAGAGACAGCTCAGTGGTTACAGTCCTTTGCTGCACTGGTACAGGACCAGCCATGGTGGGCATTGGACACTGTATTAATTAAACTTCACCAGAAAAAGAACTGCTAAAATAGAGTGAGAAAGGGATGTTGGCATTAGCTGGTTGCATTTAAGGAATGTGTTCACACAGTTGTGGGGTGTGCAAGTCTGAAATCTGTAGACTGACTAACCATTAGCCAGAGACCTTGATTAAATAAAGGTGATATTTCAGTTGCATGAGCTCAAAGGAGGCTCAGGCAGAACTTAACATATTCTGTTGCTATGACCAATAGCAACTTTCAGATGAAAGGATTTATCTGTTCAGTTTACTTTAGTTAATAAAGATTTTTAGAAGACTGTATTTCCAAGAGAAACTTTGGCAAATGCTCATCTACTTGTGAGCATGATCTGGTAAGTATGCCAGAATGTTCAATTCTCTGTATTTACATCTTTTTCATAATTGCAGTATGTATAAGTTCTAGTAATAATCATAAATGTTTATGATATTTCCAGAGATAATAGGAAACCAGACATTTTATATTGTTGATGTGAACTTCTGTTTTTGGCAGTTGACTGTTGGGATGGCCCAGATGGAGAACCAGTGGTCCACCATGGTTATACTCTTACTTCAAAAATTCTCTTCAGAGATGTTGTGGAGACCATCAATAAACATGCCTTCGTGAAGAATGAGTAAGTATAACATCTGGAAACTGAACTCCACTCCTTAGCCTAGGAGCACAGCTTAGGTTAATGTGGCTACAGAAACACACACTCTTCCTTGGACCCCTGCCCTTCATTCCTACTGCCCTGGTTCTATTCCTTCTCCCTGGCAAAGACTGGGAACAAGTACTATGGCTTCCAAGTTTATGGATTCTTTGACCTACTTACTCCTTAATTCCATTCTCTCTCAGCCTGTCTCCTGCAAAATATTCTTGCAAAGAATGATTTCTGAGTTTCTAAACCCATAAAGCTTAGAAACTAGGTATTTACATATAATAGTTCTTAAGTTTTTCAAGACTTTATTTTTATGTGTATGAGCATTTTACCTGGATGTATGTCTCTGCATCATGTGAATTCAGTGCCTGTGGAGGTCAGAAAAGGGCACACTGCATCTTTTGGGGCTGGAATTGTAGACAATTCAGCTTCTATGTTTGAGGTGGGAACTGAACCCCAGTCCTTTAGAAAAGCACCCAGGGCTCTTGAATTCTCAGCCATCTCTCCAGCTATATAACAGATTTTTGACATTTCATAATTTAATAAAATGTGGAATGTCAGACACTTCAAGATATCTAAGACATCCAACACAGAGAAGACCTACCATTTCTTTGACTTCATTACTTTCTCTTGGTTCTCATTTCTCCTTTAGTTCATACTCTGTACTGGTGCTATGGTTTCTTTCTGAACCATGAATGCTGCTGTGTTCTTTATAATCTTCTTTCTACAGTACCCAGGAAGTCTTCATGCCTTACACACATGACTACTTCCTTTTCTTCCAGTATTGTTCTCTCCCATAATTGTTCCACAGAGACTAGAGTCTGCTAGCAATGATTGTCTTTTACCTTCTCCAACAAGTTTAGAACTTGTGTATGCTATTCTCTGCCCCAAGTACTGGTCACACAATGCCACTCACAGTCTTCATTTTTATATAGCAAAATCATTTAAGCACAACCCCAGTGGGATGCATATCTTGACCCACACTTGACCTACCCATTCTTTCTTGATACTCAGCTATCTGAACATGTATCTGATACATGTAACATACAACACCCTGATAAGCTTATCTTGACCCTCAGCTAACTTATCCATTATTTCTTGATATTTAGCTATTTGAATGTATCTGTCATAGTATATAACACCCCAATAAAAAGGTTGGTATCTTGCTTCCTTTTATAGGTATGAGGTTGTAAACTCATTAAAAAATATGAAAACATATTTTGGTAATTATTGACTTCTTTCTATTTAGGAGGGACCATCAATATACTAAGCATATGAGAAAGGATTTTTAAATTAAAGGAGCAAATTAAAATTGTGATTACATAAAGTTAATATTTTAGAAGCTAGTAGCCTTTAACATGTCTAATATTTGGTCCTGTTAATTAAACATAAGGTTGAATTGCTTTCTTTTAATGAGAGACTCTTGCTACATGGCAAATTTTATTTGTAGCATCTTTTATATGGAAGAATTTAGTGCTAAATTCAGTCTTCCAAACCCTAATTTCTATGAGTTTTTCATGTCAGTATTTTCATTATATAAAATAGTGCTATCCCCATACCTCAGAAGACCCTCTGGTGCCTAAGATGCTGACTTCATGTTTATGAACCCTTAGAAGAAATTTACTTTAGAAGCCTGAGAGATCACTCAGTGGTTAAGAGCACTCTGGGTTTGGTTCCCAGAACTCCCATATTTGGCTCACAACCACCTTTAATTCCAGGTTCAACAGCATCTGACACCTTCTTCTTCTGTCCTTTGTGGTCAGTGGGAGTACACATACATTCAGGCAAAACACTCGTACACACAAAGTAATAGAAAATAAATCTTTGAAACAGGAAACTCTTTAAATGAGAATGCCATATCCCTGTTTAGGACATTAACAAATTTTAGCCCTTTTATTTTCCTTCTATTTTTTTTTTTTTTAAACTTTATTTATTTGCCTTGGTGTTTGCCTAGAACTGGAACTACAGACAGTTGTTAGCTGCCATGTGGGTGCTGGGAATCGAACCCGGGTCCTCTGGAAGAGCAAACGGTGCTCTTAACCGCTGAGCCATCTCTCCAGCCCCTTTCCTTCTATTTTTAATGTTTCCTTTTAACAAGGTCCTTAACTTTGGCATATGGCCATTTGGGGCAAGATCATATGTGGTGAAGGAGCCATCTCATGTACTATAGAGCATTTAGTAGCATCTTCATCTTCTGCTCACCAAATGCTGGCAGCATACCTAAACTGTGCCCACCAATGATTGTCTCTAGATATTGAATATGCCTTAGTGGGATGAGGCTCATTCACCAGTTGATAACAGTCTTACTCTTGGCAACACTAACTGCTCATGAGTTCTTTCTACGTCAACTGATAATATAAAATTGTTTTTGGTAAAACCTATGCGGTTTCAGGACGTCTTAGGGGGTTTCCTGTTTGTTGGTTTCTTTCCACAACACTCTTGGATAACATCTTATATGAGAGCACAACCAGTGAACAGTCAGAAAAGCAACCCATTATCAGCTGGCGGCTCCAGTACCAGGTATTTCTAATCAAACAAAATTTAATTTGAAGAGATCATGGGCCATGCTGTGGAGCTTATACTTTCCCAAAGAAATCTTTTTTCTCTACACAAATGTATTAGGTAGTTTAAATACTGGTTGGTTTGTAAACTTTGAAAGATCTCACATATTATATCTGAAGATATATGATAGAAAACTAAATTCTGTTTTGTTTTTCTAGCTTTGGCTTCCAACCTGTCAGACTGGTTTTGGGAATCACCTTACCTTTTCTTTTTTTTTTTTTTTTTTTTGTTTTTGTTTTTTTCAAACTTTATTTATTTACTTATTTATTTGCCTTGGTGTTTGCCTGGAACTGGAACTACAGACAGTTGTCAGCTGCCATGTGGGTGCTGGGAATCGAACCCGGGTCCTCTGGAAGAGCAGACGGTGCTCTTAACCGCTGAGCCATCTCTCCAGCCCCTCACCTTACCTTTTCTATACTGAAAGCTGTGTGCTGCTACAGAATGGTGTTATAGACATTTATGTGTGCAGGGGTGTGGGGGTGTTTACATGCCACATTGCCTATGCAGATGTTAGAGGATAATGGAAATACCTTTTCTCCTTCCATATGTGTGTGCTAGGGATCAGATCCAGGCCGTCAGGCTTAGCAGCAGCTGCCTTTACTGGCTAAAGCTGAGCCATCTCACTGGCCCAGCCTCTTCTTTTCTTTTCTTTCTTTTTTTTTAACTGAACACTGGAGTTCACTTTCATAAAAAATAATGTTGGGGAGGCCTGGCACTTAATGTATAAAACAAAGCTTCAGGATACTATCTTTTCCCCTTGGTTCCCAAGCTGGGACTGGTCTATTTTAGAGGAAGCAACTGTCTTTAATGATATGCAGTAGTCTCTTTGATTCAGTTACACTTGTGAATAAATAGGAAAAAAAATTACATCATGAATTTTCTTTCTTTAGGCTTCACATTTTCATATACATATTTAAAAATACACTCCTCATATTTAGCTTAAGAGTAAACTAAGCCATCCTGTAAGAACTAAGATTTGTTTAGTCGTTGTGCCTGGCAATGTGTATTTGCTTTGAGAAATTCTTTGTGTTCCAGTGGCCCTTCATCTTTTTCCTTCTAGCATCATTTTAATCATTATTAGTATTGCCCGTTCAGTGGCTGGGATTTTAAGGATGCAACACAAATAGATTCTTATTTCCAGGTTTCCACAGTCCCTGTGTCTGTCTGTCTGAAATTGTTGCTTTCTTCAGGTTTCCAGTTATACTGTCTATTGAGAACCACTGCAGTATTCAGCAACAGAGGAAGATTGCTCAGTACCTGAAAGGAATATTCCAGGACAAACTGGACCTGTCATCTGTAGACACAGGAGAGTGCAGGCAGCTTCCAAGCCCCCAGAGTCTGAAGGGCAAAATCCTAGTAAAGGTAATTACTTCAAGGTTTATACCCTGGCACCAATGACCAACTAAGTCTTTCCTCCTTATTGACAATAAATAAATAGATAAGTAAATAAATAATAATAAGGGAAAATGATTAGAATCAATACATGTGAAAGGTATCTGTATATGCATCTTATGTTAATGTGTAGTCACACTTTCAGAAGCAAGTTATGGCTGATTGGATGCTATGGATTTGCTTTATCTGGTTGCCCATGCTGCGCAAGCTATTTTAGTCTGAGAGAGTTCCCACAGAGAGCTGTGTTTGGCAAAGTGAGGTGCAGGAGAGGAGAACGCTCTCTGACTTCATGTCTGAAGGCATTCTGTTTAGATTCTTTTCTTCCATTTCAAGCTCCAATAACTGTCTGTCAAAAGGAAAAAAAAGTCTTCATGGTTGGTTGGTCTTGGTTATGTGTGTGAGAAGCACTCACTTCAGACAGGAACATGGGCACAGACATAATGCCCCTCAGGACCTGTGTATGGGAAAGGAGGCGGCTGAGCAGAGTGGCATTTTATCAACAGATTTTCTAAGGGAGAAAACGTACTGTTGTGAATATCATTAATGCAAAGGATGGTCAGAAAGATGCTTTCCCAAGTTCTCAGATTTCCAGTTTTGTGATTTCTCTGACCTCCAGGTAGCATTTTCCTTGGACTAAAATCTTGTATGGTTGCCTTGTTTTGAGTTTAGGAAGATAACAGAACAGTAGACTAGGCTGCTTAAGGATGTGTGTCAGGGAGGAGAGGAGAAGGAAGAGGGCATTGTGGGTAGAACTTTAGGAAAGATAATGAAATCTTTAGAGTTCGTCCAAACCTGCTTTTCTAACAATTAAATCAGAAGTATAGATTCAGTGTCCATCAGAGAAATGTCAAGATCTTGTGTAACTGCATTTTGAATAAAAGGTACTGATAACATGACAGGTAATATTAATGTCAATTTTTCCAAGTCTGGCCAATGATAACTATTGTTCTAAAAAATAGCTTCTGCATTCAAAATGAGGTTTTAGCTTCATAATAATGTAAGTACCCCACATTCCTTACCTAACCATCAAGAAATTAAATTTAGAATAAGACAGTTTGATTAAAATCATTCCATTTGGCTGGGCACATTCTTTTAATTCCAGCACTTGAGAGGCAGAGGTAGGCAGATCTCTGTGAGTTTGAGGTTAGTCTGGTCTGCATAGTGTGTTTTAAGCCAGCCACAGCTTTATAGAGAGACCATGTCTCAAATAAATAAATAAATAAATAAATAAATAAATAAATAAATAAATAAATATCTTGCTTTTGGGGGCAGTGGAAACTAAGGTAGATAAAAGAGTTCTAGGGCTTATGGGTACCAGAATGAATTAGGTAGGAGGTCAGAGGCAGTCTTTGGAAGGGGTGGCAGCAGTGTGAGCTATTGGCATCCCAAATGCATCTGAGATCCATTTAGTATTGGTAATGTTTCTTAGACGTTAAGGAAAATGCTAGGCATGGTGGCACATGTCTTTAATCCCAGCACAGAAACAGAGGCAGTGAGACTATGACTTTGAAGGCAGCTTGTACTATCTTTTATCTGAAAAAAAAGTATTGACTGCATATATAAATAAGAATAAAATGTGAAGATTGATTGCTGTGTTCCAGCGTGCCCCCATTTAAAGCAAAAGCAATACTGCTCTGGCAGAAGAATAGTCTCCACCCCAAAGGCAGCATTGGAAGCCTACTTACCACTCAGGAGGTCAACAAGTTGACCAAACATAAGTATAGAAACAATTATATAACAAGGGATGTGTTTGTATTCCTGAAAAATAAGCAAAAAGCTGCTTTTGAGCAAATATAACATATTTAGGAGCTTTCCTTCAATTGCTATTGCTAAAAGTCAGAGCTCTTCTTTGCTCTGTGGTTTCTACTTTCCAAGGGGAATCACAGAAGTGTTACCATTGCTCTGGGTCATACAGCAGATAGTTTGAAGCTGAGAGGTATCCAGTAATATTTGTATATTCCATTATGAATCAACCCAAGCTTTGAATATAACTGAAACAGTATGCAGAGCAGAAAAGAACTCCCAGAAGGCAACTGGATCATCCTTTGTTTACATTTACTCTGACTAAATTTATTTGTATGACATAATATTTCACCCAATTTTGTTCTTTTTATGTTTTGACTTGCTTCTATGATTTACAACTGAAAAACCTTTTCATAGTAATATATTCTTAACACACCCCCTCAGCTCTTCCCAGATTCTCTCCATCTCCTCACCTACCTAAATGCAAACCCTTTCTTTGTCTCTCAAAAAAAAAAAAAAAAAGCCAAGGGGGTAGTGGCATTCCTTCAATCTCAATCTCATCACTCAGGGAGCAGAGGCAAGCAGATCTCTGTGTGTTCTAGGCCAGCCTGGTCTACATAGTGAGTTCTAGGACAGCCTGGGTTAAGATGAGAGATGCTCTCTCAAAACACACACAGCTCTCCACAAAAGCAGAAGCCAAAATAGATGAGAAAAAGACCAAGAAGACAAAAAAAAAATGCCCAAACAGCAATGTGAAATAAGAAGTCTACAAAAAACCATTTGAGTTCATTTTTGTGTGGACCAGCTATTTCTGGGCATGGAGCCTTCCCTAAGCTGTTTTTTTCCTTTGCAACGGAGTATCAATTGTAGATAGCTTCTTGATTAGAGGCTTGATTAGAGAGGGCATGTGTCCCTTTCTCCCTCTCTACACTTGGACCTCATTCAGCCATCATCAAACAAACCTCCTGCAGTAGATGGGAACTAACACAGAAATCAACACCTGCGCAGTTTGCTGAGAGATTTGGAGCATTCTGTCCTAAACTGGTTGTATTATGAATACATAAATGCAGAGCTCAGGGATCTATGGTGAAGAGGAAATGGAAAGACTGTAAGAGCCATAGGGGATGAACGACTGACTATAAGGAAACAGCGTCTTCCAGACACAACAGGGCTGATGCAGTATGAATTCATGAGAGCTTGTGGCAACATACAGGGCATGGAGAGGTTCAAGCCAGACAGAGTCCTGATTTCATTCTTTATCTCTCTCCATGGGTAGCTGTTATTAAACACATTAAGACAACACTCTTGGCAGGGCGTGGTTGTATTTGCTTTCAATCCCAGTACTTGGGAGGCAGAAAGACCGCAAGTTCAAAACCCAGCTGGCCTACAGAGAGCAAGTTCTCTCCTCAAAACCAAACAGCTGTGTTCCTTTGCAATGCTATTCTTTCTGTCTGGATAAAGTATCTTTGTGAGTTAGGAATATGAAAAAGCTGGCCAAAAGTATGGGTGTCACCAGGAAGCATCTTTTCTGATGCATATTCTCTCATGGTAGCCTTTTGTTTCATCCCTTCATTCAAGGCCTCACCGAACCTTTGTCTGTACTACTGTACTCCTTATGCCTGGCTGCCTTGACACCCTTCCGTCTTGTAGAGCTGGAATCAAATTGCATCATTTGAGAGCAGTTATTCTTAACTTGGTGATGCTTTTGTGTTTATTAGTTTTGTCCTATTGAATATCATCCTAATGGGCTTTTATTGGTTGCTATTTTAAAAGATAAAACTGCTGTCTGGGCATTTAAATGTCTGTGCATTTGTCATTGGTATTTGTCATTGTGCCCAACAAAAAGTTGACTCTGAGTAACAGGTTGGTGGTGAATCTGACCATTTGAGTGCATGTCATATTGTCGTAACAGCTCTACAAATATTCTCTTAGATAAAGAAAAATGAGCTCATATTTTGGGAGCTTTCTGCTTAGATATTACCTAAAATCTCATAAGTATATATTTATACTCTTGAACACTCTAATTCTGAGCAGGCCTGCTCTTTAGTGAAATGCTTGCCCAGCATGTGTGAGCCTCTTAGACTGATTCCTGTCACTACCTAACTGGGCTTGGTGATGAATACCTGTAATTCTGTACTAAGGAGTGGAGGCTGGAGGATCAGAAACTTAAGGTCATCATCAGCTTCAAAGTGAGTTCAAAGCCAGCCTGTAATATGTAAGACCCTGTCTGAAACAATGCACAAATTTGTTTTGACCACTTCAGTCTCAGAAAGGCCATTCTGTAAGTTGAAAACCTACTTAAGTCTCCAAATCCTAAAAATTTTATCTAAATGCAGACTTAACTTTTATTACATGATTATATAGTCATTTTGAAATTATAATTGTGCTAAAGCCTAGAGTACAGAGATGTTCAGGCCATGAAAAACCATTCATGGGCACAAAGCAGTTACCAAGTTCATTCCCTACTTAAAAACTTTATAACTCTGTTTTGACTTAAAAATGCTAGGTAGTTGATCTTCAACCTTTCTTAAAAGTATGAGGTGCACGCTACCTACAAATGACCCATCAGGTGAACTTTCCTCTGACATGGAAGAAGAAAATAGAATGGGGTCCACCTGCCGAGGGATGGTGGAAGAGGCTAATGGCAGCCTTTCTGCCAACAGTTCCTGAGGCCACTGTGTGGATGATGAGGTTATTAGGCAATGAGCTCTGTCCCCTATTGTTTTGCAAAAGGTATTTTCACTGTGTTAGTTCTGTCCCCACGATTCTGTGTGTGAGCATATTAGGTGTCTAATGGCGATGTAGCAAGTTACCCCCAAGTAGCAGACATTATCTCATAGTCCCTGCTAGGTTTTCTGCTCAAAGCTGCACAGTGAGTGTCAGGTGGGACCACAGGGACCTCAGGACAGATTGGGGAGAGAAAGAGGTGCTGGTAGGATCAGATGGCGGCAGTAGCTGGCATGTTCTTGCAGGATGTCTGTCTAGAGGCTTCTAGCTGTTTCTTTGCTATATGGTTCTTTCCACTCAACAGCTCATGTGTGGGGGGGTGGGGGTGGGAAGGGATACAGATGGGGAGATGGATGGATGGATATGGAAGGATGTGTATGAAGACAGGCTCAGGAAGGACATTCTATCATTTTGCTCTGGTCTCTCTGTTAGTCCCACATTCAGGAAGAGAGCATTGCAGTAAGACAGACAAGAGCCAGGAGACCTTGGTGACACTCTGGAGGCTGCCCGCCACAACAGCCTCAGCCACTTGCCTCAGAGCCTGGTTCTCCCCACCCCTTCCCTACAGCGTATTCTGGGAGCAACTCCATATCTTATTAATATTCCCTTCCGCTCTCAAGTCAGAAGCCTACTGATATAGATAGCTACCTCAGAGCTCTCCTTTATCAGTCCCCTGGGCCTTGTCTTCTTTCAGCTTTTCTCCTTTTTAACTTTTCTGAATATAAATTGGGAAATATAGAATAGAGGGGGAAACTCATGGAGGGGCTTAAAATGTGTGTGTGTGTGTGTGTGTGTGTGTGTGTGCATTTGCACACCCGTGCAGGTTTTGAGTATGCCTGTGGGACATGGGTAGAACTCAGAGGTCAACCACAAGTATCAATGCTTGTTTTCCACCTTATTTGAGCCAGCCTTGTGAGTTTCCTGGGGTCTCCCATCTTGCCATAGAAGCCCTGAGATAATAAACAGAATCTAATGACACCCTGCTTCACATGGCTTCTGGGGGTCCAAAGTCAGAACTTCACGCCTGTACACTAACTGTTTTATCCCCTGTGCATCTCCTCAGGCACCGGATACTTATTCTTAACAATCAACTGTATCTCCTTCCAAATTATTTTCCTGTGATCTTATAGGTCACTAAGATCTACTAACTACAGAAATCCACCTCCTGTGTTTGTAGTGAACCTGCACAGGTTTTGTTCCCTTAGGTTACATAACATTAATGTTACATTACATATTATAAATGGCTAGAAGTAGTTTGAGATAAATGGGAGAATATACAGGGTGATGTGCAAATACCAAACTATTATAGGAACGACTTAAACATCTTTGGGATATGGTGTCTGAGAAGCATCCCTAAAGCTGATCTCCCATGGATGCCTAAGGATGTATGTGATGTTGTAGCTCAAATCTCTTCCCATTTTATGAGAGTTTTTCCCATTCAAGGACTCTGATCTCTAAAATGTACTGGTGACTCAGGAGTGGCCTGGTCTTGAAGACTATTGGAAGCTACATAGTGGTTCTGTGAAAGATGGGTTGGATGCAAAGGGGTCCCAGCAGGCAGCTGCCAAGGGCACCTTTGCCTTCTGAGGACAGCAGGCTGGTCTGGGGCCATAGTGTCTTTGGGCTGTTAAAACACAATGTCTTAGTCTAGATAACTTAAAAATAGCAGAAGTTCACTTCTCTAATCTATAGGCTGAAAAGTGCAACTTCCAGGTTCTGTACCTCTTCTTTCCCCTCCCCGCCCCTCCCTCCCTCCCTCCCTCCCTCCCTTCCTCCTCTCACCCACACACACCCTCACCCATGTCTCACTCTGTAGTCAAGGCTAGCCTGGAACTCACTATATAGTCAGGCTGTTCTCAAATTCACCTGAGTCTTCCTTTGTCTACCTCTCAGGTATAAGGATTACAGTTGTGAGCTAGGCTGGCATGTTCAGTGTCTGGTGAAGGGGTGTCTGCTCCTCACAGGTATGTTTCCATGACAGAAGAGGCAAGCACCTTAGGGGACCCTCCTCATTGAATCGCTTTCCCGAGGCCCAATTTCTTCATGCTGTCAGCCATGATGCCCATAGGATTGGGTTCCGGACTGTGCAGGGACACTGGTGCTCAGACTGTGAAGGCTGCACAATCAGATGAGTGATGCATATTGTCAGGAGCCAGGCCTTTTTTAACAAGACATTGGTTTGATATTAAAAAGTGCAGTATTATTAATTGGTTTCATTTAATTTAAGGTAATGACAGCCTTAGGATAGAAATTCTTCTCATTTTTAGTTTGTCTTTCAAACCATCTGCTTTCCAGTCAGTCTGAAGTAATAATGACCCATTGCAAACACACTTGATTTTGTATTCAGTTTTCTCTATAAAAATTATGGTTCATAAAGCACAAAATGTACCTTACCCCTTACTTAAGTGTATAACTTGGTATTGTTAAAAATGTACAAAATGTTATACAATCCAAAGTCTTTTCATTTCGAAAAGCTAGAGTTCCAGGTTAACTCAGCAACAGAGGATTTTTTTTTCCTGCCCCATTCTGCTTCCTGTCTCTGGTTTTGCTGTTCGAGTACCACGTGCAAGTAGAATCATGCAAGGTTTGTCTTTGGTTCTGTCATCTGCCATAACGCCTTCAAGTCTCTTCCATATTATAATGTGTACCAGGATTTTGTTCTTTTACAAGGCTGAGTAATATTCCACACGAGCGGAGCAGGTTTTCTGTATCTGTTCATCTGTCTTATGGACACTTGGTTTGCCTCTACTGTGGGGCTATTATGAATTTATTTTCATTTTCAAAAAGGATGTTTTGATCTATTTCAGGGCAAGAAGTTGCCCTATCACCTCGGGGATGATGCGGAGGAAGGGGAAGTTTCGGATGAGGACAGCGCGGATGAAATTGAAGATGAGTGCAAATTCAAGCTACATTATGTGAGTTGTAGGCTCAACACTCTTTTTGCCCATCACGTACTGCAGAAAGAATGGGGCCTCCGGGGGCTGGAGAGATGGCTCAGCAGTTAAGAGCACCGTCTGCTCTTCCAGAGGACCCGGGTTCGATTCCCAGCACCCACATGGTAGCTAACAACTGTCTGTAGTTCCAGTTCCAGGCAAAACACCAAGGCAAATAAATAAATAAAGTTTTTTGTTTTTTTTTTTTTTAAAAAAAAAAAGAATGGGGCTCTGAATTGGTGCTGTATTGGACTCTCCACAAATATGGCATCTGTAATGTGAAAGAATGTTTTCTTTTAAAATTACTCGGTGCTAGCACCCAGCGGTGTGATGGGAGAGTAGAGAAGTCTATGCCTTAGAACGGAGAGGCATGTCTGTCTGTCTCAGGGTTTCTAGTATGTGAACAGACACCATAATCATGGCAACTGTTATACATGAAAGCATTTAATTTGGGCTGGCTTACATTTCAGAGGTTTAGTCTATTTCATCATTATTGCAAGCATAGTGGTTTGTAGGCAAACATGATGCTGGAGAAGGAGCTGAGAGTTCTACATCTGGATCTGTAGGCAACAGGAAGAGAGCGGGACAACCCGGCTTGCCTCAAGCCTTTCAAACCTTAAAGCCTACCCCAGTGACACACTTTCTCCAGTAAGGCCACGCCTCCTCCAACCAGGCCACGCTTCCTAATAGTACCACTTCCTATAAGTCTGTGGGGGCCATTTTCTTTCAGGCCACCACAGCATCTGTCCTCTTTGCAGGGATAAAGTCATGTATTTATAATAGCGCTGGGAGTCAAACTGTGGTTGAACTATCATTTTTCTTGATGAACATGAGTAGGTGTGGCCTTACCTCCCTGCCAAATACTGGCTGGCTACTGTGGTACCTCAGGCTGGCTTCAGGCCTCAGCCACACCTGGGTCTGCTTTTTTAAGATGTCAAACCCCTCACTGAAAAAGTATGCCTGGATCTCTTGGCTGGATGTCCAATTGGCCACACCCTAAGTAGAATGACACTTGAGGATTAGCCATCTGCCTCTGAATGAATCTGGACCTTTGCTTCCATGAAGGAACCTCTGTGTGAAAGATCAGTGTTTTTACATGTGGTGGTGGTGGCGTGGGCTTCAGTTTAAACCTGCAGAATTCTAAGGCTTGAAGAAATGCTGTCCTGTCACTGTCGATAGTCACATGATTTCTGGTGCCACATGACAAGCCCAAAGCAGTGCAGGCTTTGCTGTATAGGTTCATTTCCACAGAAAAGTGGTACTTTGTGGACATCAGAACCATTATTCTGTCCCCAGATACATTTTGTATAATCTCTCCTAATATGCACCATTACCCTGAATTCAACAATTATGTTGTTACAAGACACTATCTTCTAAATTACACTAACTCTGATGCCTCACCTCAGAGGTGGCAGCAGAGGCTGACATTATTTTCAAAGGAGACAAGAGTTCAATGATAGCTGGAGGAGATCCATAGACATTTCTTTTTTGGCTTTAAAGTGCATTGAAGGGGTGGGAGACAGCAAAGACTCTGCTTAAAGAGAGAGAAAACTGGGATCTGAATTCATCTCTCCTATGTTAGTAGTTTCTATTAACTCAGTTAAATACCCATAACTAATAGGTCACAAAAACATAGTTTCGTAACTGAAAATACAGTAACTACATTAGTTTTTTTCTTTCTTTCTTCTTCTTTTTTTTTTTTTTAAATGCTTTTCTAGGCATTTCCTATCTTTGTAACTGATTCCTTCTGATTGTGGATAATTTAAGTCTTATTTAACAAACCAGACTTTTCTGATTCTCATTCTTTTGCATCTAGTCCTTCAGATCTCTGAGTTGATAGCTGTATAGTCTGCCATCTGACAGAGGAAGCAGAAGCCCCTGCATGTTACTTGTGGGAGATGCTGTTCTGTGAAAATGGGAGGGGGCAGCTTTAGCTGTTACTGTGATAATGCCATTGTCTACTGTTGCCTGCACGAAATGCTGATCTAGCCCTTAGGTCTGCTTGGCTGTATCAGTTTTTCTTTGAGTCTGTTGGGACTTTTTTGTGGTACTCAGGTCTGAATCCAGGTCCCGCTGTTTGCTAGCTAAGTACCACTGAACTCTGTCCCCAGCCTTCTTTTGACTTTTGATCTTGGGGCACAGCCTCCCTTTGATGCCAAGGCTGGCCTTGAACTTGCCCAAGTTCTGCATTAGCTAAGATATCAGCTCATGTCAGCATAGCTGACAAGCTTCAACTTTTCTACAAGAAATATGTGTGGTGATGGAGTATCATTTGTGGACACAGCTCTGTGCAAACAGATTAATATTTGTACCTGTAACTGCTAGGGATCTCTGCTTATGCCCATAGTTTTCTGGCTGCTTTCTAGGATCTGGTATGGATAAATTCTTTAGAATATAGTTCCACAAAGATAGTCATGGCCGTTCATTGGATAGAATACCCCCACTTAAAAGGCTTTACACAGGCTTCCTTTCTACATTGAAGAAGAAAATATGTTAACACACACACACACACACACACACACACACACACAGAGAGAGAGAGAGAGAGAGAGAGAGAGAGAGACTCAACAGTCTTAGTAGAAATTTATAAAGTTCTTATATAACCTTTCTCTATTTTTGAGCTCTTTTGAGAAAAGATGATGAATACCCTGTTTAGAATTTCAGAGTATTCTATTGTAACTGGTCAATTTATACTCTGCTGAACATCAGGGAACTTAACTGTCTCAGCTATGTGGAAGATTTAAAGATAGTTGGTCATATTTCTACAAAACATGTTGGTATGGACCAGCTATTGCCCACAAAGCCATTCCTATAAAGGAAGCCCTTAACTCAGCTCTAAGTTGAAAGTACATGGTTAGGTTTAAGAGCCTTATCTAAGTCAATGTAATACAGAAAGCTTTTAACACAATTTATGGACATCAGAACATTAACTTTTATGAGCTATTAAGATATTTTATGTGTGTCACCAATTTTTACTGGGCATTTTCTATTGGAGATATGCTTTCACTATTACTGGTGTTAGATGACATTGGAGTGAATAAAACAGGTGACAGTTCTTGTCTTCCTGGAGTGTAAACATTAATGAAAGAGGAAGCAGACAGATAAGAAACAAGACAAATAAGGGAAATATATAGTATGTTAGATATAAGTGATAAAGGAAGAAGTGGTGTTTGTGTGTATGTATGTATATATATGTGTTGACTTTTTTAGAGATGTCTACATAAAAATTTTTCTTAAAAGTTACATTGAACTTGTAATATGAATTTTTTTTAAAAAAAGAGAATTTAATATATGGGGAGAAAGTTCTAGGCAGAGTGAACCCCAGGGCAAAGAGTAGGGCAGGTGTAGCTGCACAGCCACATTGCCTGCTGAGCAGGAGGCAGGCTTTCTTCTAGTCTGCCAGCCGTTCAAACCCCATGACATTTTTTTTTGCTCATGCCATGAATGTTTTCTGTTATGCTTGACTTGTTTAAGCTTCTGTTTTGTATGACTTTGTAACTTCAGCCACAGAGAAAATCTAGTTCATGATATGTAAGCCACAGGGTGAAGCCAATGTGTTCACTGACCCAAGAACAGACAATTTCCTCCTAGCCACAGTGCAGTAATCTAGCAGATTTGATTCCAGGCAGCACAACCACCATTATTCACAGTTATGGGACTCTCTGTGCCAGTGGACAGCACAGACTTCTCACTCCAAAATTTCAACTTCATTGATTATTTCTTCTTCTTCTTCTTCTTCTTCTTCTTCTTCTTCTTCTTCTTCTTCTTCTTCCTCCTCCTCCTCCTCCTCCTCCTCCTCCTCCTCCTCTTCCTCCTCTTCCTCCTCCTCCTCTTTCTCCTCCTCCTCCTCATCTTCTTCTGTTGAGATTTTCAGTTATTCTCCTTAAAACTCTCTGAATCTGTGTTTAGCCAAGCTGCATAAATAGCAGCTCTTGCATGATTTATCCCACAAACACCAAGCCTTCCAGGACAAATTGAGCCCGGGTGCTCCCTGCTGCAGTTCATTATACTGTACACCATCATTAACTCTGGCTCTTACTGAACATTTCAGTCCCTTTCCCCTTCCCACAACTAGAGTTGAATCTTCATCATCTTTCCTCTGAGCCATTGTAGGAAGACTTCTGAGCATTGTTAGTCTCAAACATAACAGCATTCATGGAATGGATAAGCTACCTCTTGAGGATCTGAGGTCTTGCCACTCCTGTGTCTACCCTGAGATGAAATGGCACATGCTGAGTAGCAGGTCATATTCTAGCAACACATCATAAGGACTAGATGAGATGACCTGGAGAATTCTGGTTCTTTCTGTGCTGTGATGTGATTCTTGAACATGTTTTTGTGGGAAGTAAAGGAACCTGGCAGGAGAGAGCCCGAGTAAATGCAGACTCAGATGCTGAGAAGCAACTGTACTTTGCCCCATACTTCAGGAAGTGGGCTTGAAACTTTATAAGGCAATTGAAGGAGGGGCTCAATTATTTTCCTTCTGTTGCCAGAGTCCAACACTAAACATGGAAAAAAAGGCATTTGGGGATATAGAGATGGCCCCATAGCTTGTTTTCTAGTTTTATTTTTAAAGAGGAAGATCTCAACTTCAGCTGTATATTGGTATGGCCAAGAGCCTTCAGAAATGCTAGTGCCTGTGCCCAGAGATGTGACACTGGACTGGGTGTCACCTGAGAATCTTTTTTTAAAAAATAATTATTTATTTATTATGTATACAGTATACAGAAGAGGGTACCAGATGTCATCATAGATGGTTGTGAGCCACCATGTGATTGACTGGGACTTGAACTCAGGACCTCTGGAAGAACAGTCAATGCTCTTAACCTCTGAGCCATCTCTCCAGGTCCCGCCTGAGAATCTTGCTCACTGTCCTGGTGACTCCTGGTTTCTGTCTAGTGAAAGAAACATCAATTCTCTCTCTCTCTCTCTCTCTCTCTCTCTCTCTCTCTCTCTCTCTCTCTTCTCTTCGCTTCTCTTCTCTTTCTTCTCTTCTCTTCTCTTCTCTTTCCTCTCTCTCTAGCTCCTTCCTATACTTGTGTGGGACAACCTTCTTTCCAAATGGTGCTTTAGGAAAACTGTGCTAGGGGAAAATGAGAATGTGGTTTTATTCTGTTTGTTTGTTTTGATTCATTGATGAGTAACAGGGATTCTAGACCACACTCATTTTCGCCAAAAACTGAAATAAGGAGAAACTGCTGCTGACCATGTTATATGATGATTCTCTCTCCTCTCACTGACTCACCCTTCCTCTGACTCAGGGAACAAAAGAATGAGATTTGCATGGCTCTCAGCTCTGCTCTACCACAGCTGCACAGTGGCAGACAGGTCTTGAGGTCAGGTGTCTGTCTGAATTGCCTTTCAGTGAGTGCTGTTGGGCTCCAGAACTGAATGATAACACAGCAATGAAACCTCAGCTGCATATCTCTTTGTTCCTTGTGGCTGCAAATTTTGTAGTGATGAAAATCACAGAAAGGAAAAAAAAAAAAGATCACAAGGCAGGGCTCTCATTTCTTTGGCACATCCCCACATAGAGGATGTGAAATGAATAATAAGCTCTTGTGTTGGGTGTTTTGTTATTCCACCAGCAATGGCCACCCTGAGCTTTGTAGCGTTAGCCTTGTTCACAGTTCCGTGTTCACTGTGTCCAGCTTTCTGTGAGGCCCTGAGCAAGCAAAGGAAGTGGATGGTGTAGGGAGCCCTCTGTGATAAGCTCTGGGCATTCTAGGGATTCTTGGAAGCCTTCCCTTTCTTTCTCCACAGGTCCTCCCTCCAAGCTCAGGAGCACTTGATCAAATATTCCAGGAGTTAGAGATCTTATAGCTCTTTTGTTGGCTCATGGCCTTAAGTGAAACATACTCAATGTTTCTTGCAGAAGATTTTCAAAATATTTTCTATATTTTACAATAAAAATGATGGTTATTTAAAATCTAAGCCAAACTCAGCATCAGCTCAACTCAAATATTCATCTCTTTCTGCCACAGTGTAAAAGGAATGGCTTGTGTGTTCCTTAGGATGTGTTGTGGCTTACCCCGGGATCATTGCTCAAAGGGCCCTGTTTGTATGAGCTTCTGAGTCTTACGCTATCTGTGTCCTTATGAGTGGGACATGACAGGCCCTAGTGTTTCTCTTAGCTGGTGTTGAGTAGTTCAGATAATGTGCTATTAAAGGACATTGCTTTGTAAGGTAGCCTGGTACAGAGTCATGCTTGCACTTTTCAGACAGGCATGCCATGTTGTTTTGAGCTTTGATTTTTTTACATTTGACAGATATTGCATTTTTAGCCAGTGGATTTGCTACAATATTGCACTGAAAAAGCATATCAGCTCAATTTTTTCCCATAGCATGTGCTCACATTGTGTTTCTGGCACATTTTTATAATTCTCCCAATATTTTAAGCTTTATGATTTATGTTGTCATTCTATGTGGTGATCTCTGATTTTTGATGTTTAGTATACTCATTGTTTTGGAGGATACCATAAACTTACCCAATCTGTTCATATGTGTAGTCTGACATATTCACTAACTTGCCACTCCTCAGCTCTTTTTTTAATGCTTGGACTTTGCCCATTGCTGATACATAACAGAATTGAAAGTAGGTTAATTAATGGCCTTATAGTAGCCTCCAAGTGCTGAGGCAAAAGGAAGTGTTGCGTGCCTCTTTCCTCAAAGCAGAGCTGGAGGTGATCTCAGGGACAAAGGCAGAGAAACTGACAAGCCAAAATCAAGGCCTCCCATGCTAAACAGTTGGCTGAGGTTCGAATCCAAAGGAAAGAGTGAAGGAAATTGAAGGTCCTACTCCAGTAAATACAGGAATGGGGAAAAGTACAGCAGATCTGCTGCTGACGATAGAGAAAGCCTTATTGGTCCAGATAACAGATAAACTGGCCATCACATTCTTGGATGCTGGAGCCCAATTAAGGGCAAAATCCTAACTCTCTTTAGTTAAGGCTTTTGAGGGGAGAATATCCTAGGCTGGAATTCAGTGCCAAGTATTTTAAGAAAAGAAGAAAGCCAACAGATGAGTGCACTGAGGTGAAGACCATGTGAAGACACAGGAAGAGATTGCTATGGTTTCACAAGCCAGGAAATGCAGGAGGAAAGCCAGGAAATTTTCACTGTCAGTGAAAAGAGGCCAGGACCCAGAGCGCCAAAGGGACTCGGGGCCCTACCTCGCTCCAAATTTTTGTCCTCCAGACTAATGATGAAAAGGAAGTTGTTGTTTCAAGTTACTAGATTTGTGTCCATTATTACAGATATCAGTGGGAATTTATGTTCTTCTTTTTTAAGATATATTGCTTCATGTTTTTTTCATGCCAAGAAGCTGAATTTCTGGGACAGTGGAGTACCCCTCTCCTGTGCACCAATAGCACCACCACACAGGCCTACCTCTTACTCACTTGTATAAGCAATTCTCATGGCACCAAGGACTGTGACAGTGAAGTGATCCTTATTAGTCTTTGTCACCTAGCATATGACAGAAAGTCAGTGCAAGTTTGTGTTAATCAAGATGAACACCTCCCCCCCCAATTCTCTGGGATCTTTATTACACCCCCAGCACCCTTGTCTGTGTACTAATGAGTGCCTGCCACAGAAACTGTCGTGTCTGGGTTTTCATCCAAAATTTCCAGTCCTCCTTTGACATATGCTCCCAGACTGCTGTTATGATTTATGCAGAAAACTGACCGCTCCATTTTCTGGCTTTCATTTCCTCTCAGTTCTCAAAGTCCTTCCCGTTCCTCTGAATTCCTGCTCTAGGACATGAGTGACCCATTTACTCTGTTGGTTAGACAGAAAGTCCTTTCTTTCCTCACTGTTGAACACTTTGCTGTCTGCTCAGACCTTTTCTCTGGCACCATCTCTGCTACTCAGGAGGAATGGCATGTCCTTCCTAACATCCCTGGGACTGGTGAGCTGTCCTTGTTCACATCTGAGATCAAATGCAAGCTCCTTTTCATCTTTGTGTCTCCTTCAGAGCCTGATTCAGTAATGGATAGAGAGCATTGTTAATTGGATATGCCAAACACATTAATGTATGTTTTATAAGTGCAGGGAAATGTAGCAATCCATCTTGCCACAGGTATTTTTTTTTTTTTTAATTCTTATGATGTTTATATTGCCTTGCTCTTATAGGATTTTGTGAAATATATCCAGGGTTAGAGAGCTATCTATTCTACAGGGGTCAGCTAGATGGGCCTCCTAGTAATAAATAATGTGGGAATTGTTCTCATGGAATGGTATCACTCCTTGCATGCCTGGGATGGGTTGGTCTTTGGCAGCTGATTAAATAGTCTGTGGAACAGATCTGGACAAAGGGAAAGGCTACAGCTATTACGTAGCAGGGGGCAGTGCACACAGGCTGAGGCCACTAGTCCGTGGGAGGACATGAAAGCTAGATCCTATGCATTATATTCCAGGAAATGATGTGCCTTGACCACCTAAAAGCTGTGTGAGATATTGGCATTGCTTTGTTTTCCAAAAACCTTGAAATTGATTGTGATTTTAAAAAATAATCATAATCAAAGGTCATAGGACAGGGCAATATTGTGTACCCTCTGATGGTGCCAAAGAATTAGAGACCAGAAACAAACTCAGGATTGTCAGCAACCTCAGAAACTTCCATAGTATTCGTTGCCTCTCGGGGAAGGAAGTCATTTTTAAAAATAGCACTTTTGCTCAATTGTAACCACGTAGGCTTAGAAAACTTCGTCTCCAGAAGATTTCCCTGGCTTCTCCAGTGGTGAGAACTTGAAGTGTAAGGAAGGAATAGTTTCGAATCCTGCCTCACTTAACTGGCTACCTCTGTAAGCCTTAAGCGATTTTCTTATTATCTCAAGGCCTCCGATTCCACATCACTGAAATGAAATAGAGTAAAACTTTGTGAATGTGAATAGTGTTGAACACATGTGTGAAGGCCAGTGAAGCCAATGAGGAGCAGCTGACAGAGAGCTGGCTTTGATAATCAGGCACTTTGGAGGACATTTTTGATAAGGAGAATCAAAATTGTTCAACGAGTATTTAATTTCTTACAGTTACTGAAAAATCATGAGATTATAAATTCAGCATTGTCGTGGACAAAAGACATCTTCTACACAAGTCTGTTTCTTAGGGCATTGTTTATATTACTTAACTTTTGTTTGTTTTTTTCAGAGTAACGGGACCACTGAGCACCAGGTAGAATCTTTCATACGGAAAAAACTGGAATCATTGTTGAGGGAGTCTCAAATTCGAGACAAAGAAGATCCTGACAGTTTCACAGTGAGAGCTTTACTCAAGGCCACGCATGAAGGCTTAAATGCACACCTGAAGCAGGTAGGCAATTTCCTCTTGAATTCACCCTTCAACAACAACAACAAAATAGTGTAGCCTCCTCTTTGGTTTCTAAGTACTTTTCCTTTGTGAAATGCTTCCCAAAGTTCTCTCTCTATCCTTGTAAAGCTTAAGAAACAAAATCCTGTAGTGTTAGTGAGAATGTTTGCAGTGCACTTAGCATTGGCTTGACGAAAGTGCTGACACCAATCAATGACTTATCTCAGATTTCATGAGACAGCACTACTGTGTGCTGTTGGCCTTGTGGCATAGTAAAAATGTCTAATTCCACTCTTGAGTCATCTTAGTTGGGACAATAAGTGACATAGTCCTCCTACCACTTGATGGGCTCTTAGAAGAACCAAAGAACTCACAGGTTAACTGGCTCACCTCTCTCCTGTTTATCAGATGAGAAAATGGAGACCCAGAGAACGATCATGACTTTGGTGGTAATACTGTTTCTCCTAGCTTAGGGGACTAGTGTCAGTCTCAGCTACCTTTGTCATCTATCTGGTTTGAATAGTTAGTGATATGTATCAGTAGGTCCTCTTAGGCAATGCACATACATAAAGTAGGCAAGGGTAAATCAGCAACCCCTGTCAACCCCTGGTTCTTACCCCTCATCAATTTGGGGGTGGGTTTTTCTACCAACTGGGCTCTTCCTTGCCATTTCCCCAAGAATCACTGGTGATATCTGTCTGTGGTTCTGGCAGACTTGTCTTGCCGCTCCTTTACTTTAAGTGGCTTGCTCACCTTCCTTTGCTCTATCGGTGTGTTTCTCTCTGTTTAGCTGGAGTTTTTGATGGGTAGGGTTTGTAGGTCTCCAAAAAATGAATTGCAGAGACAACTGAAAAAGCATCTGGACCCTTTGAATGGGGTGTGTGTTTCTTTCCCTCCTCCCCACATGTGGGCTAACACAAAAGGATACTTGCTCAGCATCTCTGCCTGGAAAATTAACACACTGAGGAGTCTTCAGAGGCTAAAATTCTACTCCCCAGTGCCTACCACTGGAGCAATGCTTTCACTGCACAGATAAGCATCACAATGATTTACTAAACTGAATGAAAGTGATGTGCCTGGGTTTTAGTTATAATATTTTAAAATCCCAAACAATAGGATTTGGTGTGAGCATTTTCTGTTCTTAGCAGATTGGGGTTTTACCTACTTCTGGTTATTTTCCAAAATTAAAACTCAACTGGAATGATTTAATCTCTACCCAGCATGTTCAAAACACCACTTCCTGATTTTAGGCACATGGTAAATAGGAATAAAAGGCCAACACAGCTGGCTGTTTGAGTGTTTGAAAAAGCAAAGGTCAGTGCTGTGTTCTGGCATCTCTGACTGTGCCCCACCTTCCTTTTACAGTAGACATAGCCACGTTTGACATGTCTGAGGTGGTAAGTAGAAAGAAATGAACCATGTAAAGAGAAGAGAGGGCCCCTCTGCCACCTGCCAGAGCTAAGCAGAATAAAAAGAAAGAAAAATTATTATATTATGTTGTAATATTAAGTTTCTGGCCTGTCCAGCCTGTGGTCCAGACCCGCAGACCTGCAGTCTCATAGAAACACAGACACTTATATTAATTTTATGCTGATTGACCTAGGGCCCAGGCATATAACTTGCTAACTCTTTACTCTTAAACGCATCCATGATTCTTAGCTTGTTTAGCCATGTGGCTTGGTACCTTTTTCAGAGCAACTTCTTTCCTCTGCATCTGCTGGTGTCTCATCATCATGTCTCCATGGTGTCTCTCTGGCTTCTCTGCTCTGCTCTTGCTGTTCCCAGAGCTTTCTTAGTCTGGTTGCCCCACCTATACTTCCTGTCCACCTTCAGCCAATCGGTGTTTTTATTAAACCAGTAGGTAGGACAATTATTTACAATGTAACAACATAATCCCACTACATTATGCTTTTTATTTATGCAGAATCTGGATGTGAAGGAAAGTGGAAAGAAGTCTCATGGACGATCCCTGATGACCAACTTTGGGAAACACAAGGTATGCACATAATAATAGTGGTAAATGTGCATAATCCAATTAATTTAAATATTCCATAAGTAACAGGGTGACATTGTATTATAATGACCTTGGAATGACTGAAGATTTCATTGGAAGGACTTTTAAGAAGAAAAGTTTAAAATTTAAACAACTTTGAAATTTAAAACTGTTGTTAATCAAAAGTATCAAAAATCAAGTTGCATTTTGGAAATCTTTTAAATAATCATTTTCAACAAAGAACTTATATTCTGATCACTTGAATTATTTCTACAAGTGATAAGACGGCAGTTCACACTTCCAAAAACAAAACAAAACCAAAAGCTCAAATGCTCCCATTACAAAAGCAGAGGGCACATGGTAGGGTAAAGAGGCTGCAAAGGGCAGATTTCATTTATGCTGTCATGCCAGGATCCCCATGACAGACAGCATAAAAGGACCACAGAGGGCTTGAACACTGGGCAACATGTACTCCCTCTGCTGAGGAACAGACACCACTCTGACAAACAGCATGACAGTCTCACCTTTAGTAACTCCACTATGAGTCTATGAGCAAGACAGAAACAAGAGTTTAACAGTAGCATTTGTAATGGGACACACAGTGAACAGCCCAAATGCTCATTAACTATAGGATCAATTAAAATGTGATAAATCCACATTGGGACTGTTGAACCGTCACAAACAAGACACAGTTATGTCTGTGAGCAACAATATGACCTTTCAAACATGATCTGAGCTAAAGAAGTAAAACTTGGAGTGTGTGCAGTGTGTGTATCTTTGTGTGAAATTTAACTCTCTGTTTTAAATAAATTCTAGGGAGAAGTTAGGGTGGTTATTAAGGATAGTTGTTACCTTTGAAGGGAAAGTAAGAACCACATGGGATGATTGGAAGGGTTCTAAAGAACAGGTAGGGGTGTCCTTCTTCCTTAAAGTTCTTGCACTTTGTGGAAGTCATCATTTGGTCCACATAGAACTGTAGTTTTGCATGTATATGTGATACCTCAATAAAGAAGTGGAAATGTTATACAGCATATCAGTCATTGGGCCAGTGAGATGCAGGAGTACACTGTGAGTGTGTGTGTTAAGACTTACATGGAGAACTACCCTCTGACATCCACGTGTTCACTATGTACATATATGTCTGGCATGCATGCATGCAGACATATACAAGCTAAATGTAATTTTGAAAATTAATAAAGGAAATCAGTAATGAGGTGATGAACTCAACACTATTTGAGTGTTTGGGCTGAGACATTTTCTACTACTGTAAGGGATATTCTATCGGGAATTTCATGTGTATAAGTAGGATAATTTAGAAAAATTAGCTACAGCACCAAAACAATCAAAAACCAATTGTTCAGTCATAAAGATTAATTAAGCAAGCCATGATTTGCTTGCATAATAGGCAGGTGTGAAGCCACTGGGGGTTGATCTCTGATGATCTTAACATATAAAACACAAACCAAATTTGTTGAAAATAGATTCTAGATGTAATAGCCACAACTTCATGTGTATCATGTATCAAAACTGTGTCAGCAAAATTATTATGAATCATTCTCTGTTTTGTTTTTTGAGTAGCACCTTGCTGTATAGCCCCAGCTGGGCTTACATTCCCACTGAGCTTCCTGCTTCCACCTCTCAGGAGTTTGGCTTACTATGTGTACAACCACAACACTGACTTTAGTTATTAATTTCTTAACTTTTTATCTTATAATAAAAATGAATCTTCTGAGGTAAATGTTTCAGAAGCATTTCAGCTACTAAAGGATGAATATTTCCACACATCTGGGTGACCATGAAACTATTTATGAAATACTTTAGTAAGTACCAGCAACCATTTACATAGGAAATTAAAAATCAGTGTATTACAAAATGGCTGTGTATGTCATCTCATTTAGTCATTGAAATAACAATACTCCTGTAGAATGGATAGTATTTTCATACTACTTTTCAAGAATAGCAGGAGGCTTGATGGGGCTTGCTGCTTTACCATCTTGTGGTGAAAAGCTAACCTAGAATGATAGTTTGAACACTAGGACTTCCGTATCTGAAGTTCTCAGGACAAAAGTGATTCCTGGGAAGGTCCAAAGTAGCTCTTCACTGTCAGTACAGTGGGTGTTTTGTAGCTTGACTTCAGTTTTGGGAGATGAGAAAATCTAGAAGCTGATGTGATCCTGTGGTGACTTGGGAATAGTGTTTTTTTTTTTTTCAAAGTCACATTTCTCAGATGTCCGAAGTATACTGTCTAGATGGCTGATGTTTAGGAGCTGTATGTTTGGTGTCAAGGCTTTCTGCAATGACTGGGGTCTCCAGCATTTGTTTAGTTGGGCTATGTGCTGCCTAAATAATAAGCATTCCCCAGTGTGAGGATGAAACTACCACTCCAACCCCACTATGACTAGCTTAAAAAAGAAAATAAATCTGTCCAGATCTGGAGACTTTTAGTTTATGTCATATGAGTAGTAATTTTTTTAACTTTTATTTATTTATTCATTTATTTATTTGCCTTGGTGTTTGCCTGGAACTGGAACTATAGACAATTGTGAGCTGCCATGTGGGTGCTGGGAATTGAACCCTGGTCCTCTGGAAGAGCAGTCAGTGCTCTTAACTGCTGAGCCACCTCTCCAATCTGAGTAGTAATTTTTATTTTACTGCTAGAATGTAAAATGTGTCATAAGCTCAAAAGAGCAGTTTGATTTATTTAACTGTTTAAGTATGTGCTGATCAAAGGTAGAATGGCAGTCATTCTAATTTTTTTTACCTCTTATATATATATATATTATGATTAAGGATAGGGTCTTTTTTGAGAATCAAGTTTGCCTTTATTTACTTACCAATAGTAAGCTTCTATACAAAATGACATTCCTTTTATAACTATTTAAATAGATACTTTAGTTTTTTTGGCTCTCTCTTGTGGACACCCTCAAAGTACACAACTAATAAAATTTTTCTAAGATGACAGTTTTCTAGGGCTTGGAAACTGGTTTTGGGGCATGAAAGTTTTGCATTGCTAGTATAATATAATGATTGCTACTGGTCATTCTTTCTGTGTGCATGTACACACATGCATACATGCCCCCCCACCTCTGTGTGTGTGTGTGTGTGTTAAAATCAAGTCCAATCTCTGTATTTTGTGAATGTGCCTAACGTGGTGAGTTAGGAAGTTTACTTTGATTTTTCCAACAGAAAACTACAAAATCACGTTCTAAATCCTATAGTGCTGACGATGAAGAAGATATATTTCAGAATCCAGGCAAGGAGGGAGGCCAGCTGTACAGGTATGAAAGCATCTTCACCTGTTGCTTAGACTCCTACAGACTCTGCATCCTATGATCCTGGTGGATTTAGTTGTGTATGTCTAGAGAATGGGAGGGATCACAGGTAAGGTCATGGTAGAGAACCATCATGGCATCAGGGAGGTACTGAACAGCTGCTAGTGCCTGGTCTTGTCAGCTGAATGGTATCTTCAGAGGAGAGAGCTGTGCAGATATAGGACTGCCAGAGGGTTTGAAGGTCAGGAGAGATGATAAGCATGCAGTTGGAACCAGGCCAGCTTTAATACTGAGCAGGGTGGGCTTTCCATTTTTCAGGGTTATGTAAAGATGAAAAGAGTTGCATATTAGCATGGTCGGTCCCAACACCATTAAGGAAATGCTCAAAAATACTAGCAACTATTTTATTGTTTTCGACAGTCTTACACATACACACGTATTGTGGTCTTATTGGCCCATTGTTATCCTCTCTTAGGCCTTTCCTGCTCTTGCTGACTCACTTCTTCCCAATATGGCTTCATTCTACTCTTATGTCTTTTTTTTTTTTTTTTGGACCCACTGAGATGAATTAGGGTTCTTGACTTGGGTATGGGGTCACTTGCTGAAGCTTGGGACACTTCTATGGCTACACCACTGAATAAAATGATCCCTTACTCCCTGAACCATTTAACTGGTAGTTGTAGAACCTCAGCATCCCCTCCCTCATCCAGGATGGAATGTTGAAGGTCTTAGACAGGTCTCATACTGTTATCCACAGCTGCTGTCTGACCATAATTTCAATGGCCACATTATAGCCCCCAAAGTGCTTTATAACACGCCTCCTCATCCTCTGATTCTTATATTCTTTCCTCCCTGCCTTTCATGATGTTCCCTAGGCCTTGGAGGGAATGATGTAGATGTTCCTTTTAGAGCAGAACATTCAGCTGTCACTAATTCTCATCACTTTTGGCCAGTTACAAGTCTTTTCATTAAATGCTGCTCACTGCATGAAGAGGCTTCTCTGCCTAAGGCTGGGAGCAGGAGTAGTCTATGGTTATGAGCATGAATGGTAATAGAGCAATTTGACTATTTATTCTCTTAGCCAAAAATACCAGTAGGTTTCCCTCTGCCTGTGACCTTCCTCATTTAGAGGCTTTTCACCACATTTATAGTACCAGACACATATTCCTTTCCATAGAACAGTCCTCAAACCCAGTCAGAAAGCAGTTGGTACTGTTGGTTACCCCCACATAGTAATGCCACTATTGCACCAGTGAACATATCATGTCTGGTGCATGGTCCTTAGTTGGGTAAGATAATGACTTTTCTCCAACAGTGTCCTACAAAGAACCTATGAGCATCATGGAAGCTAGTGAGCAAGAAAGAAGTTTCCAATTCGTCTTGATATCTCCATGTTCTGCACTTAGAGTGTATGATGTCTTCGGCAATAGAGTCTGAAGAAAATCTTTGCCAGATATACATGTGACAGAAGATTAATATCTAGAATATTCCGAGAACTAAAGCAAAACTAAGCATTAAGTAACACAAACTAGGCTATGGAACAGAACAGAGGGTTTTCATTTAGTTTTGAGAGGCAGTCAAGAGCAATGGCCACAGCCTGCATTGTCTCAGGAGCTCCAACTGTTCTCTTGACCAATAGTGGAATGTTCTATCCTTAGTGCTAAGAGCTTCATTTAGAGGCTATGATTTGTGGGAGCAGGATCCACCTATGCAGACTACCTCCATCCTTCATTCAGATTTCTAAATTTAAATTTTGTCATCTTCTTTTTCTTCTTCTTTTTTGTTAACTAAACCTGTTCCTTAATAATTTCATTCATGTGTAGAATGAATTCTGATTACTCTCACTCCTTACTCTTTCTTATCTCCCCCGCACCCCCGTCAGCCTTTCCTCCCCCCTATAAATCTCTTTCCCACATTTTTATCATTTTGTTTTGTGATCCAATGAGTTTAAACAGATCCATCTGGGTGATCATGGGTTTAGAACTAGCCATTAGAACCAGTGGACTCATTAATGGATCCATGACTGAAGGCAATGACTCTCTCCTGTAATCTATTAGTACCAACAGTTAAACAGGGAATGGTAAAGCCCCACAAGCCCCGCCTCTAATCCATGACTGACTGTTAACTGGGCCAATCTTGTGCAAACTCAGTGCAACTTGACCTCAACTGTTGCTGCTGATTGCACTGGCTGGTCAGACTCATAAGATGACATTTCACAGACTTCTCTCATCTTCTGGCTCATACATCCTTGTTTCTCCCTTCTCTGCAGTGGTCCATGAACCTTAAAGGGGGAGGTCTAAATGTCTTAGTTAGGACTGAGCATTCAACCATCACTTGTCGAAACACTTTGAGCATCCGTGAGTCTCTGTGTTCACCGTTACTCACTGCAAAGAGAGGCATCTCAGGTTAAGGCTGGGAGTAGCATTTGTCTAAACACAGATAATTAGAAGGCAGTTTTTAGCTATGTCAGTTCATCTAAAAACAATAGTAGGCTCTTCCCTAGAGCCTATGACTTCACCAGCCACCTATTTTGGCTAGTTTTCTAGTACCATGCATGGCTTCTCTCCTGTTGAGAGGGCCTCAACTTCAACCAAGTAGTCGTTGGTTACTTCCATAGTGAACTCATCTTGCTGGCTAGGTTGGCATTATCTTCACAACCTGTTAATGCCTTTTCTCCTGCAGTAACCTGTATAGCACCTCTTGTTGCACCATAAAAGCGAGCTGGCAGGGAGGAAACTGCCTGCTCCATGCCAGCTTTATTTCTATTTCTTGCAACCAATGTGTATGGTCTCTTTAGCAATTGTGTTTTACCATCTAGTCCTGGTAGACAACCAAGAGAAGTGCTAGGAACCTTTATATATTGGAAGCCTCTGGGTCCTCCCTTAACCACCAGTTCACAGAAAGGCATCTCACACCTGGTGGTGGAATTTTTATTTACTTACTCATGGCTTTTAGGCATGACATTATCTACCATGCAGACCATACTAACTCTTTTTTAAAAATAGTATTATTTAGTTAGTGTAAAAAAGAAGTTTCTTTAAAAAGATTTAAAAATTATTCATTATTCTCTCTGTGTCTCTCTCCCCCCTCCTCTCTCTCTCTCTCTCTCTCTCTCTCTCTCTCTCTCTCTCTCTCTCTCTCTGTGTGTGTGTGTGTGTGTGTGTGTGTGTGATGGCATGTAGAGGTCAGAGGACAGCTTATGATAGTTAGTTCTTGTAGTTGTTTCTGATCTATCTGATCCTGTCTACCCCCGAGCTCTGGAACTACCTGCAGCCCCAATGCCGCTTAGCCCCATATAATGACTCAGATGCTTATATTAAGTGCATGCTGTTTGGTTTATGACTCAGGCTCATTGTAACCCAGCTCTTGCATCTTAACCCATTTCTATTAACCTATGTCTTGCCACATGGCTAGTGGCTTATCTGTAATTTGTCAGCTGCTAGAAGCCACTCCCTCTGGCTCAGCCCTCCTTCCCCTTTATCTATGCTCAGATTTCCTGTCTGCTTCTAAGATGCTTTGCCATGGGCTAAAGCAGTTCTTTTATTATCTAATGATAATTCACAGCATAGAGAAAGACATCTCACATGAGGTTCTTTTCTTCTACCATGGTAGTTCCAGAGTTCAAACTCAGGTGGTCAGACATGGTAGCAAATGCTTTTACCCACTGGGCTTGCAAGCCTAAACCAGTAGGTTTCCTTATTGCTTTTTCATAATTTTTAATTTTGATTCACCCTTTCCTTCCTTGTCTCTAACCAATTCCATGTTTAAACATCTCTACACCTAGTATTTCCCTCCCCCACTTTGCCAGCTATACAAAGACAGAGAATTAACACCTAGAATACACAGAACACTAAGAAAACAAAATGTTAGTAATATAATGTTAAAAAATGAACTATGGAACTGAACAGAGAGTTGTCAAGGAAAGAAATATAAATGACTAATAAACACTAGCACTTGACATCACTAGTTATCAGGGAGAAGCAGATTAAAACACTTTCATATTCTGAGGTCCATCTCACCCAGTCCAAGTGGCTACTATAAAGAAAACAGATGATAAAGATAATAGCAAGGATAGAAGGAGGGGTTCTTTGTTCACTGTTGGTGAGAAGATAAACTGGTACAGACTCAGTGGAAATCAGAGTGGAGTGTCCCAAAACACCAGAAGTAGAACTTCCGTAGGACTTGACCACACCTCTCCTGGGCATATCCCCAAAGGACTCTGTGTAGCTATCATTGAGATGCCTGTACATCTTGTTCATTCCTGTTCTATTCCCAATAGCTAGGAAATGGAATCAGCTCACGTGTCTGCCAGCTCATGAATGGTTAATAAAAATGTGGTGCTTAGTTATAACGGAGTCCAATTCAACACTATGCAAATGTGAAACTATGAAATATGTAGGAAAATAGATGTAGTTGAAAATACTATAGTGAGCAAGGTAACCTAGACCCAGAATGATAAACACTGTGTTTCTTTCCTATGCAGATCCCCATTTCAGTTTTTCAGGTTTCTGTATTACATTGTGTTGATTCCCTGTAGAGGCCAAGAAGCAAGAAAGGACTGCAGAGACTGGGGGTGGGGAGGCTGAAAAGAAGGGCTAGAGTAAACACATGATCTGTAAATAGAGGAGGGTGGTAGGTGAGGGAAGTTTCCTGCTCCCCTTTTTAGGTTGTTGCTGGTTGTACTCATGATGACTGTTTTCAGAACCTAATTGTGACCCATGTTGTGATCAGAACTTCCTGGCAGTCACAAAGGAACATAAACCATATTGTGGCTAGGTTGATAAGTGTGTGTAGATACACACACAGAGAGAAAGAGAGAGAGAGAGACAGAGAGAGAGAGACAGACAGACAGAAAGAGATAGAGAGAGACAGAGAACTTTGTCTCTTTATTCGACATAGAAAGCCATAGAGGCCTAATTTACTATTAGTGCTCAAGTAGACATTACATTTGAGCCTTAATGGGATACATATGTGTCAAATACTCGTTAGTGAGGGTAGAGGAGAAATGTACAGAAAAATTGGATATTGGATACAGTAAAAGATACAGGAGACATAAAAACACCTTTCAGAAGACTTTTACTAACCATTTCTGAATCCAGGTGTCTGATGCACAGCTAGGGAAGAGACAGTGTTTGAAAAGCCACATTATTTTTCATGCATTCAAACAAGATGTCATTACAGGTATTACATGAAATAAGGGTGCATGCTGCTTTTGAGTCAGTTAGAGATTTGCCCCTAATACCTGTGAGAGCCTGAGCATCCCAGATGATCATCTTGGGACTTCACTAATCCAGTTCACTATTAGTATGAAAAATATAAAGAGCTAATTTTATGTAGAATATCTCCATGCCACTGATTGTCTTGGGAGTTTTTCTAGTGAATTTTAAGCATGATCTCACATGTTCAGTTTTTATCTTTAACATGGGCTGGAGAGATGGCTCAGAGGTTAAGAGCACTGGCTGTTCTTCCAGTCCTGAGTTCAATTCCCAGCAACCACATGGTGGCTCACAACTATCTATGATGACATCTGGTACCCTCTTCTGTATACTGTATACATAATAAATAAATATTTTTTTAAAAAAAAACGTTTTCATCATCCTAAGAAAAATTTCTTATCCCCCACCCAACAGTCATTCTACCCGTCTGGTCTTTCTGTTCTGTGTAGACAGTATTTGACCTTTTAAAAATATCATGCTTCTTTTCCTCAGTTTTGTGTTTTGAGGATTCACTCACATTGTGGCATATATAGGCTCTGTTTGATTTTATTGCTTAACTACCCACCATATGAATATACTACATTTTCTGTACTCATTCAGTAGTTGGAAAATGTTTTGGTAACTTTTACTTTGTTGTTTGTTACAAAGTATTACCATGCATAGTCACAGCAGGATCTTACATCAATGTATAATTGCTAGGAAACAATGTAACTCTTTCATATGACCAACTGCCAAACCATTTCCTAAGAGAACTGCACCATATATAACCCCACTTGTGTTTGAATTTCTTCTTGTTACCTGTTCACCTCCCTTTTTATTTATAGCTAATAGAAGAAACATGGTACCTTCTTGTATATTTGCACTTCTCTGTTTCCTAATGATGATGATCTCATCTTGTGTGCCTATTGGCCATTTGAATGGTGTTGATCAGCATTGAAGTGTTTGACAGTTAATTTTCTCTAGAGGAGAAAGTGTGTGTGTGTGTGTGTGTGTGTGTGTGTGTGTGTGTGTGTGTGTGTGTAATGAGTTGGGATGTGCAGATTTTACTGTTGTAAAGAGTAATGGTTGAATATAAGGCTATAGTCAAGTTTATAAGAATATTTTATAGGGAGAAAACTTCAAAGATTCCTAGGAAAACTACATTTCACATAATAAGTACAATGTGAATAAAAGAATATCTAAAATACTTGTAATCATATTTCTAAAGAAAAATCACTGAAATTTTTGGTTCATTTCTCTTTCTCTCTCTCTCTCTCTCTCTTTTTTTTTTTTTTTTAGTATTTAGGTTTTTATGGCCCACGTGTTTCTATATCTATTTAGTCTAACTCTTTTTCCTGGGAATACTATCTAGTGGGGCAGCTGTGGATCCAAGCCTTTCAAGAGAACCCACAAAGGCAGATTCCCTCAAGAGTCTGAATAAGACCGAGGTGGTAGGATGGTATAGATGTAGAAGAGTCGAACCTGGGTTCCAGTTCTGGCTCCATTAAGCCCCAGGGACGGTCACTATTCATTCTTTTAAAGGGGAAAGGGATGTACCCAAAGGCTTCCAACTCTTTCAGCTCTAAACGCACTAATTTGAGTGTGTGCCCTGCAGGCTGGGCCGCCGAAGGAGAACCATGAAACTCTGCCGAGAGCTCTCGGACTTGGTGGTGTACACGAACTCTGTGGCAGCCCAGGATATCGTGGATGATGGTGAGGCCCGAGAATTTCTCATTCTTGTCAACACTTTTGACTTTTCTCTGCTGCTGTTAGTTAATGGTTTACTGTTTAGATCATCTCCACACATGTTTGGGACCATGTGGAATCTCATTTGTCAGAAAAATGAGCTCACACATGGGGCTGTGCTGGTTATTGGTGGGTGCCTGGTTGCCTAGAGGTCAGAGACGCTTTCTACAGGGCAGAGAAGGCTTTTATTAGTATGAAATGACAAAGCCTTCAGAGTCAGGTCTCAGTCCAGGACTCAAACTGTAGAGACTTGACCTGCCTTCACGACCAGGTTACAGATGGCCATTTCAAGTGTGGTTGACCAGGAGTGAGTTAATTAGCTACCACAATACCCCAAAGTGACCACATTTTCTCAGAAAACATTTTGACTTGAGTAAAGTAGTTTATTTCACTGACTGAAATTTTAACAAGAAAGGTAGACGTATTTCAGTGTCACTGGTTCTCATTCATTTTCCTTTTTTAAAAAGGATTTATTTATTGTATGTGTATGAGTGTCTTGTCTATGTGTACATATGTGCACCACATGTGTGCTTGGCACCAATGGAGGCCAAAAGCGGGTCTTAGATCCCCTGGAACTGGAGACACAGATGACTTTTAGCCACCACATGGGTCCTGGGAACCAAAGCAAGGTCCTCAAAGTGCTCAGAACTCAGAGCCATCTCTCCAGCCCTGTCTCACTGCTTTCGACTGTATCAAGCTGAGGGAATCCAGTCACAGCTGTCCTCATCTCTGAGTTTCCTCGTTATTCTTTCTCTGCTTCTCTCCCATTTCATTCCGTCACCAAATGTTTATTGAGATACAATAGATGTGGTGTTTTGATCCATTTGAATTTAAGTGGAGTGAAGTGTAAATCAGCATGTGCATGCTCTCAGTGGTCTCAGCACCAACAGCAGTGCAGGACAAGGCTGTTGTCCTCACAGGTCTCGCTTCGACTCTTCACCCGATTCTTTTTTCTCAGCCATAATCCACAAGCATATCTTTTTGTAACCATTGAAAGATTGTCCGAATGTGGCTGAAGATGTAGCTGCTTTGCAGAGTAAACATGTTGATCAATAATACCTTTGGAAATCACAAGATAGTAGCTTTAGGGAAAATAATTTTGAGTAGTGTTTAGCTTTTAAACTTTGTCTGGTTTGTCTTTTTTAAAAAAAAAAAAAAAAAAAACCACACAAAATGAACAGTACCTAATGACTATATGTCTTATTTTTATGCAAAACAACTTGGTCTCATTAAAATACTAATTGCTGTGAGCTTAGTAAGCAAGGTTATCTTACTGATACTGTGGTGAGCCTATTTATGTGAAGAATCAGAAAAAATAATTTAGATATTGATTACCGTGGTGCTCTATATGAACTGGGTTTGTCAATAACTCCATTTTCTCCTGCTCTATTCAAAACATTATCAGAATCTGCATATCTGTTCAATTTTAGCTTTGTTGAGATGCATAAACTTTGTTCATGTATTCTGTCCTTAATATATATTAGTAATTATTTTTAGAAAAAGGGCTCACACTAGAGAACTCACTAGGTTAAAAACGCCCGTCTTGGGCTGGCAAGATGGCTCAGAGGTTAAGAGCACTGACTGCTCTTCCAGAGGTCTTGAGTTCGATTCCCAGCAACCACATGGTGGCTCACAACCATCTATAATGAGATCTAGTGACTTCTTCTGTATACTGTATACATAATAAATAAATATAAATGAAACAAAACAAAAACCCACCTGTCTCTTCCTCCTTCCTCTGAATAGTTCAAGTTCCAGCTATGGAACATCCCTGACACAGTTGCCAGCTTTTCATACCTCAGAGCACATAGGCCCCTAGGACAACAGGTCCACGACAGACCGACCACAGTGCCAACAAGCAAGCCAGACAGATATGGTCTGGGCACGGCAACATGCATCCTGTCTCTGTTTCTGGATTCAGACACTCACCTTTTTAGAGTTTGGGTGAGAACTGAGGGCCCAGGCAAGCTCTTTATTCAGGCTAGCCTTTTGCAGCAGATCCAGCGGACACAGGAGTAAACATCTGGTTCCTGGACATGAGGTTTGGTAAATATGTGTAACAGCTGTGGCATCGTGGAGGTAGTTCAAACGATAAATAGGAACAAAACAGAGAAAAGAAGAGTCCTAAGAATGGAATCGCGGGGTCTTTTTAAGTCAGGAGTTGCTCACACTGTGGCTTGTTAAATGGCAAATTTTGTGTCTAACTTTGTCCACATGTGGTTCTGTTTGACCTAAATGTCTCTGTCTCTACTCAGTTGCACCCTAACATGGTGGGTAAAGATACTTTACCTTATTGTTCTGATAAGCAGCAGAGTCTCAGGCAATTCCAGTGGACCCCCTTCTGAGGAGGGTTCAGATAGTACACAGGAGCTGCCACCAACCAGAGTGTCTCTGAGTTTTGTTTTTCCTGATGCTTTCTGTGGTTCTAACTTGCCAGAGAGTGGGTGAGTCACTCTGAACCCATTCAGAATCTGGGGTGAACCTTTAATTTGTGAAAGGTCTTTGGTGAGTTGTTTGATATATCTAAAGTCTTTCATTTAACAGGTTGAATCCACTTCTGCTTTGGGCTGTGGGTGGGCTCTGGCATTAGCAGATCATGGATGAGAGTGTCGGCTTTGGTGCATTTATGGCTTTTGCTACCTCCTTGACTGCAGGGACCACAGGGAATGTGTTGTCCTTCAGTGAAACAAGAGCCCATCAGGTGGTTCAGCAGAAGTCGGAGCAGTTCATGATCTACAACCAAAGACAGCTCACAAGGATTTACCCCTCTGCCTACCGCATCGACTCCAGTAACTTCAATCCTCTGCCCTATTGGAATGCTGGCTGCCAGCTAGGTGTGTATAGCCTGAGAGGAGCAGTCCTCTGCATTGTCTCTCTTCCTTGCTAACTATAAGTCATTTCTAATTCTCTCAATTTTCACAGTGGCTCTGAACTACCAGTCCGAAGGACGGATGATGCAGTTAAACCGGGCAAAATTCAAAGCAAATGGCAACTGTGGTTACATTCTCAAGCCCCAGCAAATGTGCAAAGGTAAGCACCAATTTCATAGCTGGATCTGAATGCAGGTGATATGCTGCTATTTAAAAATTTTAAGTATGTTATTATTAGTTATTATTATTATTAATGTGGGTGTGTGTGCTTATATGTAAGTTAGTGGAAGTCAGAGGGTAACTTTGAGAGGTCTGTTTTCTCCTTCTACCATTGTGGGTGCCAAGGACTGGGCTCAGGTCTTTAGGCTTCACAGCAGTTATGTTACCACTGAACTGGATTTGTAGAAGTTAGACAATAGAGTTTCTATTCTCTACTTAATTTCAGATTTCCTCTTTGTTTCTTGTATTTGTTCTAGACCCGAGATAATAACTGCCCTTCTTGTGATGCTACAGGCATTCAAATAGATTGTTCATGCATGTCATGGTTGCCCTTGACATTGCTTTAAAGTTTTCCTGGCTTTTGGAAACAGAGTGTAATGAAAGCACAGCATGAAAGTGCCTGCTGCTGCTTCTAGCGGAAGTTACATTGATGGTTGCATCATAATTTCTTAATTCTAGCAAACACTGTGATAAATGACACTGTTTTTTCTTTGTTTGACAAACGTATGCTATGTGTGTGTGTGCACGCACATGTGTGTCTATGCTATTGACCTCTACTTCACTTGGCCTAGGTACTTTCAACCCTTTCTCTGGTGATCCACTTCCTGCCAACCCCAAAAAACAGCTCATACTGAAAGTCATCAGTGGACAGCAACTTCCCAAGCCTCCTGACTCTATGTTTGGAGACCGAGGCGAGGTAAGCTACATCTGACTGCCTAATTAGTTAAGAAGGATACTGTTTTATTGACTTGAAGCCCTCATCTCAGTGCCTTCAGTGGTATATGTGTTTCTGTGTGTTGGAGGGTACAGATGTTTGTGTGCGTGCTTATGTATGCATGTGGCTAGGTATACATGTGTGTGTTTTTGTGTGTGTGTCGCTCTCTGTATATGTGTGTGTTTATGTCTGTGTTCCTAAGTAAGCATTGATTTCCACTTACCAGACATGAGCTGGTTTTCCTTCAGCCACAAAGAGTTCCTTCAGGGCTGTATTCCACCTGTTTTTGGAGGCTTTCAGACATGATCCAAGTTCACAGCTTGGATGTAAAGAACAAAGGCTAAGTTCATGATTGACAGAAACATGGCCCAAAGCATGTATTTGGCTTCTAAATCAACATGTCCAGCCACCTTCTTACTGCTCCTTGGCCTCGTGCTTTGTGGCCACATGTAGACTGCCATCACCAGCTGTTGTACGTCTGCTGTAGGACACAGCACCATTGTATTTTCTCACCATTGGCCAATCAGTCCTGTTTTCATGTCTTCCTCTCAGGGTTGGCCCATCACTCCAGGCTCTCTGCACTTTTACCTTCTCAACTTTCCTCTCTGATCTTGTGGTTGGGATCGTACAGTTCTGCATGTTCAGACCACTGTGAATACTGTGTCAAACCTTTTTTGACTTGTGCGTGCAGTACGGTGCAGTGCAGTACTGTGGCACACACACTAGGCTCTTCCCATTCTTCATAATGGCTCTTTCCGATGTCTGTACTTATTAACAGATAACACAGTGCCCAGTTATCAGAGAGGACCACATCAGCTGCTGCTATCACCTTTGTCTGCCGCAGCTGTCTCCGATAGACCCATTACTGTTTTCCTTTCTTGCTTTTACCTTCTGCTCTGCGTTCAATAGCAGGAATAGCTAATTGGTATAATCAGAAATTATATGCTTATTTCTTTGTCTGAAGGAAGAAATACTCATTCCTTGTGTCTCTTACACTTCTCATTTTGAGAAGTCTTTAGCTCCAGAAAAGATGCTAGAATAGTACAATGGATCTCCTCAATTCACTAATTCAATTACTAAATTGTATAACACATGTTGGGCTGTCCCCTCATGTATACATATTTTGTAGGAATGTATGTTGGAAGGTATATGTTTTTCCCCCTTGTCAGTCATCTGTGACTATCTCAATACTTGATGATTAAGATTCTCCTGTAAAACTACAACAAAATACAGTATTATCTAACATAATATCTATATTTAATCTTTTTGTTATCCTCAAATTTTCTCTTTTTCTATTTTTCAATTGAATCCCATGCAACTTTTTATTACCATTTTTCTTCAGTCTTCTTTGATTCAAAATAATTCTCCAGGTTTTTTAATTTTGATTTTATGACCTTGGTACAGTGTAGCCATCTTGCTCATGATAGACTTTTAAGTTGCTTCTAGTGTTTGGCCATAGGGTTGAAATTTCTCTGAGCTTCTGTGGATGGGTGACCTTCCTACTTCAGTCAGATACGTTCCCTGAGCTGAAATCGTAGGTTCTTTGAGTAAAAGCTTGAGTAGATTGGCAAATATTGGCAAATAGAATTTAATGTTTTAATTTCACTCATATATCTAAATGTGCCATACCTGCTTCTGTCATTCCTTGAATATGCATGCAGTAAAGTCAAGTGTTACTGAGATGTGAACATTTGGCTAGCTTATTCTCTGAATAGTCAACACTCATGTGCATGTGACATAATGCTCCCTCCTTTTCCTACAGATCATTGACCCTTTTGTTGAAGTTGAAATTATTGGACTGCCAGTAGACTGTTGCAAGGATCAGACTCGTGTGGTGGATGACAATGGTAAGCTGGTGAGCCCTCCTAAGGAGGTGCTCTGCAGCTCTAGTCTGTACTGACGAGGAAAAGGTCCTGTTTGGAAGGGCAGGGTGGCAGAGATCTGTAACTGCCATCTGCATGTATGTGGAACACAGGATAAAATCTAACTGCTCTGCAAGCTTTCTGTTTCTTTCTCAAAAAGGAAAGTAAGTTCTATCACACACATGCATTGAGGAGGAGTTGACCACTGTGCCCTATAAAAAGCCTCAAGCTCCTTGAACAGTGATAGGCTGAGAATCAGAGTCCCCCAGTGAACCGAAGAGATTATCTTTTTTGTTGACTCTGTCATGATCCCTGTTACTTCTGCAATTAAGAAAACAAGGTTTGGTTAACATCCAAGGAACTGGGATCAATATGCAGGACATACCCTGGGGCTCTTGGTAAGTCTTTCTTTTGAAAAGCTTAAGTGGCATCTTAAAGACCTGGGCTCCAAACTCACCTAGGGAAATACTTCCTCATATGTTGTTTATAATGTGATTCCTGTGTTCTCATAAATAAATGCTTCTCCTTGAAACCTTTACTCCTGAGGCCTACATGTTTAGTCAATTTCTCTTGGCTTTTGTTGTTGTTTATTTCTTTGTAGCATAAAAATATCTAAAGATTTGAACAGAATTCTCTCGTCTGTTCATTTCTTATATCTGGTGAGTGGCCAGCATTTTAATAGTGGCAAGAAGGCATTACCTTTACCTAAGCCTAGCATATTTTTATGGATAATCTTGTAAAATTATATTTGCTTGTTCTATATTTGACAAGTATATCAGTTCATACATTTTCTTAATTTATATTAATATTCTAAAATAATTTGAAATTATGGTTATCAAAAATTTTGAGAAATCAGTGGTTCATAGGGAGCCCTTGAAGGAATGTTGTTGAAAAGTAGAGTGAACCTGTGAAGAAATGGCATTCTTTTAAAAAGCCCTTATGCTGGATTTTCTCAGAGCTCAGGGAATTATTCATTCTTTTCTTAGTTGCAGAAGTAACTGAGGGGTCATTACAGAGTCAACAGAAAAGATAATCTCTTTTGCTCACTGAGGGAACTCTCTGACTTTCAGCCTGTCATAATTTTAAAAATATATAAAAAGCTTGAGGCCTTTTATAGGGCAAGGTGGAAGTTATTAGGAACAAGCTACACGCAAACTATAGCAGTATTTGAACCAAGGCATATGCTCTCCCTTTATTGTTCAATGTGCATGGAAACAGAGTAAGCTCTTGCTTCATGAGGAGCCACTAAGAATGTGCAGTGCCCAGTCTGATTTGGGCCTCTTGATTACTATATGTCCTTAAACACATTTCTGTGAACAGCAATTCTGTAAACTATATAACAAGTAACAAATATTTTGGACTTTCAAAAGTATAAGCACGTGTTACTTGCATAAATTTGAAGAAGCTATAATTTGCAACTTGATAATGTATGTATGTTTTTCTTACTTAGATACAAACAAGCTGGTTGTGGTACCTCGTGTCTGTAATCCTAGTACATGAAGGGTGGAGACGGGAGGAGCATGGGATCCAAGTCAACCCAAACTACTGAATGAAACCCTGTCTCAAAAAACAAGACAAAGGAAATCCACAAGTCCCTGCCCTGTTATTCTTACAGTGTTTCTGTAGCAATTAAATAGGACTGTATGGACAGGACAGAATCAAAAGCTAGAAAGTGCCATATAAAATAGTTCTTGGTGGTTAGTACTCCAGTGGGAAAAGCTTTGGTAGATGAGAACTATGATCCCCTTAGGGGGTAACTTTCCGAAATGTTCCTGCTAAAATACTCTTAGAATACTACTATAATTTTTAAGCTTACTGAAGCATTTTAATGACAATTAAGAAGCCTCCTGATACAATGGGGCATCAGAGATTAATAGAATTGATGTGATAATTTACAGGCAATTTTTCCACCAATTGTTTTCTAGCAGTGGGGTGAACTCAGAAGCTTTACTTCAGCAGGGTGTCCTGGAGTGGTTCAAGCATTTTCATAAGTATAATAGCCATTACAAGCAATTTTCACTGTCTGCTCTACAGACATCACTGCGAAATCATCTCCAACCAAGCCTTTTGCTTTGCCTGATTTTTCTTTTTTCTGTTTCTCTAAGGATTTAACCCTGTGTGGGAAGAAACCCTAACATTTACGGTCCACATGCCAGAAATAGCTTTAGTTCGGTTCCTTGTGTGGGATCATGACCCTATAGGAAGAGACTTTGTAGGACAAAGGACCGTGACCTTCAGTAGCCTTGTACCTGGTAGGTATGAGTTGCCTTTCCTCTCTGGAGTGGGTAGTTCTTTTTTTGTTTTGTTTGTTTTCTACTATGGGAGAGAATTATATAGTATCTAGAATAGACTGGGTTAATGGTTTCTCTTGGGAAGATTTAAGGCATGACGTGAGGCACAGAGGGTATTTATCAAATTCATAATGTAAATCGTGCTACATGATAGATGTGATGTAGCATGCTGTATAAAATGTGAAGAATGATGGTTAAGACGGATAACTAATTTTCTTGTACTCTGTGGAAAGCCAAATTCAACTGAAAGAACCAATCCATTTTGTTTGGTTTTTGTAGGCTATCGGCATGTCTACTTGGAAGGACTCACAGAAGCATCCATTTTTGTTCACATAACCATCAATGAGATTTTTGGAAAGGTGAGAAAGATCATAGGGATAAAACAATAGTATAACCTCAAGAAAGTTACTGATTTCATTAAAAGGATGTACAACTGACAAAGTGTTCTTTTGAGGCTGTCTGTGGGAAGCACAGGAAGTTTAGGCCGTGTCCCAGCCCTGTCCCTGCCCACTTCTACTTAGGGGTGTGCTCAATCCTTCCTGTGAGAGGTTTTCTCTAGGTTTAATAAAACTGAGAAGACTATCATACTTTCAGGCAAGCATTATATAAAATAATGAAAACTATTAAAATTTGAATTTTATTGCAATTTTAAGAATGACCCCATTTTCTGCAGTTGGAAGTGTATCTCAGAGGTTTGATGAATGGCCTATGCTAATCTAGCTATGATTCCAGCCAGATCTAGACAGGATGCATTCGTGTGGAACAATTGTAAATTGAAAATCAAAACAGGATGAATGGATTTAAAACTACCTGCAGAAGAGATAGAGAGAGGAAAAGCGTGGGGAGCAGATGGGGCAGGTAGACTGAAAGGGACAAGAAGAGGGAGGGGGAAGAAGCAGATGGGGAGAAAGAAGACAAAATGTGACAAAGAGGCATCCAGTTCCCCCTTCACTGGAGAATGGGATGCTTTGGACACCGGGAAGTAGTCCTCGGTCATGCTGAGTGCTTGGAGACTTGGCCTCTGTTATGGATTTTCAGGATCAGATGTGACTTGGAGAGAATGTAGGGTGGAACAGTGCCTAGGATTGCCCCATGCTGCTTGTTAGCATAGTTTGTGCTGTCTAGAGCTTCTCAGAGTACTGGCCTTCTCTGTGAATTCATTCTCCATGTGTAAACATGAGGTAAAAAGAGTACCTGCCTCATAAATAAGTTTGTTGTTCTTTGCAAGTTGCCTGACATAGACTAAACAAGCATACTGTTGGCTAATAGCAGTGTTGCTGGGGCCACATCCAGCTGGGAGTTGAGTTGGGACTGTAGGCTTAGCCTCAGATCAGCCAACAGAAGGGAACAATGGATTTCTACTTCTGAAAGTGCTGATAATAAAAACTCTCAGTCTTGAATTCCTATTTATATAGCTTTTTGAGCTCTTTCTTTTAGCCTAAGTAGACACATATATACCTGATTTATGATGATGCCTGAACTCCAGAAAGCCAGTTTAACTAAACATATCTCTAACTTTAATCAGCAGAGTTGTAAACAATAAGGCACATGGCATTTGTTTAAATTAGAGCCCAGAAATAAAATACAAATAACGTATTTTATGTAGCTTTTGTTTCATTCCTAAATAAATGGCCACTTTCGAGTCATTTATTATTTTCAGTGTATGTTTGGGTTGGGATGCTCACATCATAACATGATGGTGTTGATTTGAGCTGACCAGGAATGGGCAGAAGATGGGAAGTCATCAGAGGTGGGAGGAAGGGTGTACACAGGTATGCACACTATTCTGTTACAGTTCCTGGTGCCACCTACTTGAATGAGCCCAAGCTGTTGTGTTGTGTTCTTGTTCTCTTCCTTGCAGTGGAGTCCTTTAATCCTCAACCCCAGTTATACCATATTACACTTTCTAGGAGCTACGAAGGTAGTTGCTCGGCATGGCCCTGCATTCTCACTGGCATGGTCTTTTTCAATGACTGTGGTGGCATGTCTCCTGTGTCTCTGCATCTTCCGCTTGCCATCTTGAAACACACATTTGTTGCTTCAAGGCTGCTGACATTTTGTCAGTTTTGTTACCCATGGAAACTTTTCTACCATTTTATCATCCCTGGGTAGGAAAGTTCTGGAAAAGTTGGCTATGAAATTGCAAGGCTGCTTTCCTCACAGAATAAAGTTGCTGATATGTGCATGGTGTTGTCTGCACCCTATGTGAGCTGCTTTCTTATTTTAAAACATCCTTCAGTCAATGGCTATAAAATTTCACTTCACATTCATTGTTCATGGAGCTGCCATTTCAAACTCAAGTTGTTCTTAGGTTGGCATGTGCTTAATCTGTGCTTGGTCCTTTTTTTGTCCTCAGAATAGACAGCTCCAAGGGCTGAAGGGACTATTCAATAAGAATCCCAGGCACAATTCTTCAGAAAACAATTCCCATTATGTTCGGAAGCGATCAATTGGAGACAGAATTCTGCGACGTACAGCCAGTGCTCCGGCCAAAGGCAGAAAAAAAAGCAAAGTGGGCCTTCAAGAAATGGTTGAGATAAAAGATTCTGTCTCCGAGGCCTCAAGAGATCAAGATGGCGTCCTTAGGAGGACCACACGGAGTCTCCAAGTACGCCCTGTCTCCATGCCTGTTGACAAGAATCTTCTGGGGGCTTTGTCACTGCCTATTCCTGAAGCAGGAAAAGACAAGGATGGAAAAGAAAGTCCTCTGGGTAAGATGCTTTCACTTTCTCTAAACTGCATTTTCATCTCTTATTTCCAATACAACGTGAAAAAGAAATCATTTCTAATGTTAATTCTATGCAACAAGAGCTTAAACTTTGGGTAAGAGAATAAAAAGTGAGCTATTTCTTCCTCTACTGTGGACTTGACGTAACATTTCCATCTTTGGGGAAGGGGGAGAGCATAGGTGTGATGCCCTGAGCACTGGGCTCTGAGAGGGAAGGGAAGCCTACAGAGTATTGGTTTTCTGAGTTGTAGCTTTCTAGATCAGGCATAAGAGGACTTGTTCTTAGATTATCTCAGCGTTGGATAGACCTAGCCTGGCTTTTGTGGGATTGAATGCAGCTAGCTACATTACCTTTCAATGTTTAAAACATTTTTTTGTTGTTGTTGTAGTTGGAAAACTTTATGGTGAAATGACAATGTTAAAAGCCAGCTGCTGGCTCCACTTGGACAAACCTCTTCTTTCTTAAGGTGTGGCTGAGGTAGCACACTTGTGATCTCACTTCCCTGCTCTGGATGGTGGCAGGGAAGGAGATAGGTTGGTGGCTCTTGCTTGGTTGCAGGCTCTGTAAGTATAGGTACTGGGAGCTATCGTTTTCCTTAACTTGGAGCATGATGGACTCATGTGAGCAACCTGATGACAAGCAATGACCACTTTACAGAGTGACAAAGAGCTCTTGAATTTGTATCTGTAACTCCCCTTCCTGTTTCAAAACTGTGTCCACTGACTGTTTCTAGAATATTCTCAAAGCAGTAGAATGTAATACCTTGCTTTTGCATCTTAGCCAAATTAACCTTTATCCAAACAATATAAATTTCAATGAGTAATTATTCACTAGTGTTATGTCATTTGTAGTGGTTCTTATTTTAAGATGTTCTAGGGAGAAAGGAAAAGCCAGTTTTTGAATACTTTATTGGATGAAAGAGGAGAGGAAGAACTTGGAAACTGCCTAGTTTGCAAGGCCCTGAAGTCCATTTGGTTGTGGAAGGATGGGTGAAATTTTTCTGAGAGCAGTCAGAGAAGAGAGCACGTGTGTGGCTTTAAATATATCTTAAAAACCTATTGCGCCAAAGTAAAACTGTCCAATAGAAATCTGCATTCTAACTGCAGAAGATGCAAAGCCAGGAGGATGAGCTGGGAAGCAAGCATGAGATAATGGGGCTTTCCCCCACATTTAAAAATCATAATTAATCATATACATTAAACTTATAGCAAATATGGAATGATACCTAATCATTGTGGTGATCCCAGATAATTGCAAAAATAAAAATAAAGAAGTAAGTATTGGAAAAGCAGAATATAAAATTCTAAATAGTCTGTCTTTCTATAAAAGTGGCTGTTTCAGAATTGATGTCATGGGATATTTAATTGTTTACAATTTGGGAAGCTAAATTTTGTTAATATGATGATTAAATTTTTAGTGAGGAGAAAATATTTTGGTGAAAAAAATCTTTATCCACATATCATGACTTTGAAAGAGTTAATGGTTAGTTAAATAATTAGATCAAAATAATTGAACATTGAACATTGCCTCAGCACTTATCGAATAGAATGGGGTATCCTGGGTTACTGTGAATTATATGTTTTTACAGTTTTCCTTAACTATCATCTAACTATCACTTTGGAGGTGAAGTGGGGAAGGATGTAATGTATATTTTTTGTACTGAAACAAAAAATCTTGTGAACAAAATATTAAATATTAGTATGATGTGGAATTGATGACTGATTATCTTTTCACATTAAGCTGATCATAATAGTTTTGTGTATATATTATACATTCCAACTGTGTTAGAAATTAATTGGTTAGATTAAATATTTTGCTAAAATGTCTTTAGAAATAATATCATTTGTGGTTTACTTGTTGCTAATACATGTGTAACTTTGAAAGCTGATAGTGTCTTGTTTACAGGTCCTCTAGTGCATTGTTTAACAGAGCTGTCTTGTTCTGTTTCTATTACCATGCTTCTGTGTAGTACAGATCTGAATAGGAGGCAGCGTAAGGTAATCCTCACTGTGAAAGTATAGTAACTCATTGACATTTTTCTGCAAAATGAATATTACATCCTCAGCTGATGTAATAGACATTCAAAAGGAAGCTCAGTGAAGTTCCTATAAATATATTTTTACCATTTATTCATCACACAGACACTGTGTTGCAAACTTCTGCTTATTCCATAATTATATTCTGTCATAATGTAAAACAGATTTACATTTTCCATTTGTCTGTGTCAAGACAAACTTGAGTGTTAGCAGGGCCTGTAGAGCGGCACACTTTACCTAAAATGCTGTTTGTTTTATTTAGCAGAGGACGAGGATGATGGAAGAAAGGGGGAGGCAACTATAAAAGACCTACAGTTTCCCAATTTCAACAAGCAGTTATCCTTCTCCTCCAGTGCCCTCCTCCACAAAGATGCCAACCAAGAGGAGAACACTGTGTCAACTGCCAGTGTATCAATCCCAGGACGGTGTGGAGGACCAGGTCCAAAGGGTGGGGGAACCAAACCAAACACGACAAATGAATATCAGGAAAACCACTGTCCCCAAATATTCCTCTCCCCAAGGCAGCATTTGGCACTTGATCCTGCAACAAAGGGACCACAAGATCTCTCCAGGATGGAAACTAATGAAAAGCAGCATACTGACGGCTTCAGGGAAGGGAAAAGCATGTTGTCCGAAAGTGTTCTTTCTCCAAGTGCCCTGGAGATGGAGAACCTGGAAGGCAGTAGAACAAAGGGCCGAGCTGCAACGTCCTTTTCTCTGTCCGATGTCTCTGTGCACTGTTCTGACTTCCCCGATTTGCACTCAACTCCTATTCTTCAGGACACTGAAATTTCCAATCTTATTGATGATGTTACTTTAACAAATGAGGATGAACCAGGAAGTTCCATCTCAGCATTGATTGGCCAGTTTGAAGAGAGTAATCATCAGGCTAACGTTAATGTGGTTTCTCATCTCCTTTGCACCGATGTGACATCAGGAGGTGCACCTTTTCCTGTCACATTGGGCCCACAGACACCCTTCAAGCATGGTTTTTCCCAGGGGAAACCCAAGCCCTCCTTCTTGTGCTCATCTCCTGAGCTGAACAAGCTCTCCAGTGCTGAGACCACCAAACCTACAAATAACACAGGTCTTTGTGAAATCACCGGCTCTCCCACCTGTAAACCAAAACCAGGTAATGATCTTTCTGATAAAGCCAAGACAAGGGTTATGGAAGGCAACTTGCCTGCATCCCCTGATGCTTCTCTTGGCCAGTTTCTCAAAAGCCCCTCTCATGGACAGGACCAGAGACAAGTGATGAACAGCCTTCCTCTTTCCACCGAGTTGGAAGACATAATAGCAGACCCTGCTCTCTGTGTAAATTCTGCAGAAAGTAGTCTTGTGGAAATCGATGGAGAATCTGAAAACCTGTCTCTAACGAGCTGTGATTACAGGGGAGAGGGTCTGAATCAGCTTGTTTCTCCACTAAAACTGAAACACAGCCAGGAGATGGTGGACCCCGTCCAGAGAGCCTTGAGGAATGGCTACAGTAAAGAGACACTCCTCCCTTCTGCTCCTGAAATATTCAACAATATTCCAAGTGTCAAAAATCAGAGTATTTCTCGTCTAACCTATCAGGGTGCTGGTCTTGTGTATAACAATTTCTCAAGTTCAGATGCAAAAACGAACCAAATCTGTGGACCCCAGCAGCCTAGGGTTCCACATATGCATGCCTCCATACCCACGCAGTCTGCACATGCGCCTTTGGTTGCTTTGAAACTGCCAAGTCCTTGCAAATCCAAAAGTCTGGGGGATTTAACCTCAGAGGACATTGCCTGCAATTTTGAAAGCAAATACAAATGTATTAGTAGGAGCTTTGTGACCAACAGTACTGGAGACAAGAAAATGACCATGAAGACAAAGTCATTAGAACCTTTAGATGCCCTAACGGAACAGCTGCGGAAACTGGTGTCCTTTGACCAAGAGGACAGCTGTCAAGTGCTGTATTCAAAGCAGGATGCCAATCAGTGTCCCAGGGCATTAGTCCGAAAGCTGTCGTCGAGAAGCCAGAGCAGAGTACGTAACATCGCCAGTCGTGCCAAGGAGAAGCAGGAAGCTGGCAAGCAAAAGGCTATGACCCAGAGCACCCGAGGGGGAGTGGTCCTTAGGAGTAAGCCTTCAGCTCCTGCTCTGGCCGTGAACCGACACTCCACTGGCACATACATTGCAAGCTACCTGAGGACCATGAAAGCTGGTGGCCTGGAAGGCCGAGGCATCCCAGAGGGAGCATGTGCGGCCCTTCGGTATGGCTACATGGACCAGTTTTGTTCAGATAATTCAGTTCTGCAGACCGAGCCAAGCAGTGATGATAAACCAGAAATTTACTTTCTTTTGAGGCTGTGAATGACACAAAGCTGCATTTTCATTGTTTACATGATACTCTATAGGATGTTAGAAATTCCCTCTTGTCAGTGAATATGATTCTTGGCTTTGAAATGATTTTCAAATGTATTTTTGAACTTGTATTTTGGTCTCTTGACTTCATACGTTCTCTCAATTCACACATTTGTATATAGATTTTGTGACATTTCCCAGGAACCCATGATCTCTTTCCCCTAAGGTATTGTAAATTGTGTCAGTATGAAATGTGTGCATGCCCTCGATGTGAAACTCCTCAGCAGTTTGGGTCACAGCGTGTGCATGTTGCACAAAAATACTCTTTCCTGTGTCCTTGGGTCACAGTCACAAGGCTGTCATTTTTACTCACTGAGAGTTGAGCTCATTAAGATTAGGCTTTCCAAAGATAAAGGGATGGATTCTGTATTTGAAGCTACATTCTCCTTCCGAATGGAAAGACCCAGATTCAATTTTATAAGTCATTTAAAATAGTTACCTTGCCCTTTTTAATTTCCTTACCCTTGCCCCAAGTGCCCAAAGTGAGAATTCCATAAAGCTGGATGGCATCTCTCCTGTTCCCAAAACCCTTTTAGAATAGGCTGTAAGGATGAAAGTGAACTCTGTATATTAGGATAAAATGGTTTGTTTTACATAAATTTTGTTACATATTTTTGCTAATGGCTTTGTATGTAACAAGAATCCAGTTGCCAAGCTGTTTGTCATACTTTTGAAGTATGTTTTGAAGTATCTCTGATGTGATAGATTGAAAATAATGGCTTTCAGATTGAGAGACTTTCAGCCAGGCATGGTGGTTCATTCCTTTAATCCCAGCAGAGGCAGATGGATCTCTGAGTTTGAGGCCAAGCCTGATCTTCATTGTAAGGTTCAGATCAACCAGGCCTACATAGTAAGACCCTGTCTTCAAAAAAATAAAATAAAATAAAATAAAATAAAATTAAGAGAGAGACTTACATTAGACTTAAAACTCAGAGTAGTACCAACAGAAAACTTCCCCAAAGATTTCAAGAAAAATAAAAGTATTTTTCTCATAATCCAAATGAATAGATAACTAAAAGAAATCTTTTCCCTTTAGGGAATCAAGTAACTATATTTTAGTACTGACATATATTATTTTCATTGTGAATCCATTTTTATTGCATGTTCAGGTATCATTTGCTTTTTGTACCATGAATTACAATGATGTTCTTCCTGGACTTCATAAAAATATAATTAAAACAGATTTTTGAACACTTGGTGGTTTTATTTCTAAAACAAAAACACAGTTGGAGTTTGGGTGTAAACTGCTTTGTGAAGGAATGCTTGGACATGTCTTCCTGTCTGTGTCTTTATACCGTAACTGGGAATGATGTTCAGGGATGGTTTTATACTGCAGTTTATGCCGCTGGGCATTTTCATTATGCTGAAGAAATAACTCATTTTTTTGTTTCTAATTTTTAGATATATTCACTTTATATATATATATATATTGTATATTTGCTGGCATGTATGTACAGCATGTATATGCCTGGTATCTTAGGAGTGCTGAAGAGGGTGGTGGATCCTTTGGAACTAGAATTAATAGATACTTGTGAGCTGCCCTGTGTGGATGCTGGGAACAGAACCCGGATCCTCTGTAAGAGCAACAAATGCTCTTAACCACTGAACCATTTCTCCAGTCCCATCATTGTGCTGAAGAGCATATTTGTAAGATAACTTAAACAGATATCAAATAGAATAATTTTTTGTGTATTTGGTATGGATTTGCAAGCTTAAAAGTAATTCTTGGCAACTAGTCTAGTGGTAGTGGTTGTAACTCTCTCTCATGGGGTAAGTAAGTGAGATACTCTTGTGTGAGTGTGTGGGGGGTGTGCACACGTTTGTGGTGTGGGGAGCAATCACAGCCTGCTTCATTCAGTACCAACTCTTAGCTTCTCCCTAATGCTGGGAGTCATCGTTTTTCACAAACACTGAAAATTTGTTGGATGCAGGAGTATCAGGATGAAAGAGACCAAAACTCATTTGTATGCCCTCAATGAACTTGAAGTTTTTCTGTCTTGGGGCAATTGAACCACTAATGTTCTATCCTGAGACTGACTCATTTGATATTACTTTTATTTCAGAAGACATTGATGTAATACAGAGGTTTTTTGTTTTTAATTAAATTGCTATGAATAGACTTTAAGCTGCTTTTTATTACTAGGGAATCTTTAGTCCAAAAAGAAAAAAAATAGGAAAGAAAAATCATGTGTGTAGTCATAATGTGAATGTTTGGGGCCAGGAGCTAGGTGATCCAGAGTCCTCTTGGTGTCCATGATTTTGGCCACACACATGCTAAAGTCTACCAACAGATAGAACACAGGAAAAGAAGGGAACCAGTTTCAGGATAGTCATCTGAGAATTGCTTAATAACCAATAAAGCTTACATTTTAATAAAAGCACCTGATGTTCAGATCCTGCTCATTAAGATTGCATCTGTTTAGCAGATGGATACAGGACTGACTCAGTCCCGAGGAAAGCACAAAAGTCAGAATATTAACAAGCATTCCAATGCAGAGTGTATGGGAAGACCCTGGTCTCTGCACCTCCCAGTTAGGACAAAGCCTGTGGAGTTTCAAATTGTCCTTGCTGCTTTTCTGTTAGAGGCTGCATTTCATGTTCCAAGTCTGAGTAGTAAGGCTGCTGGAAGAACTCTTTGTGACAGTAACGACATCCACAGAGGTCAGAAGCAACATTGCTTAACATGAATCTCACTAAGCAATGTTTCTCACTTAAAATCCTTATTCTGGTCCTGTCACAAAATAAAGTCCTATAACTTTTGATTTGAATTTTGCTCAATTCTAGAATTCTGGAAGCTCTTGATGCAGATTCCACTATATTATGCTGATAAACACACAGCTCTATTTCCTCTGGTAGCCATGGGCCAGAACCTTGCCTTGTGACCTACCTATTCCTAGCCTAGGATCCAGCACATACGCACATCCTGTAAACGAAAAGCTTAAGGGACCTGAGAAAGAAAATAGCATGTGTGGTGTCTGTTGTACCTTCAGAAGCACAGGACATTGTTTCAGATGCTTTGTGTGGCTCCTCTTCCCTGTTCCTGTCCAACCCATCTTTTGACCCCTTTTAATTTAGTAGTGACTTGGTTGCCTATGAGGCATTTACTTGTGTGAATCTAGTTTGTTCTTTGCAGCCCCTGCAGACATCCATCCACTGGAGAGCTGAAGCTCCTTAGTGCACTGGTCTGCACGTTAGCTGGTGCCTCAAATACAGGGGCAGCTGCAGTAATTCAGCCCCAACAGCTGTGGGAACAGCTGACTAGCCAAAAGCCATGCCAACACTTGACTTTGAGAGAGATGGGAAAAAGAAGCTGAAGAGATCCATGACTGGGTCTTGTTTACTGCATCCTTTTTATCTAGCTAATTTTTTTTGTACTGGCTCTTTTATGAAAACAAGAGACTTTCACTGTCTCAAGAAAAGAGGCAGGTGGTCAATTCTACCATATAGTATGGTGATCGGTCTCATTCTTTAAGTTGGCAGACTGAGCTATGTTATGGCGACAAATGCCTTTAATCTCAGCACTCAGGAGGCAGATGCAGGTGTATCTCTGTGAGTTCAAGGCCTGCTTGGTCTATAGAGTAAGTTCCAGGACAGTCACTAAGGCTATTACATAGAGAAACTGTCTCAAACAAAACAAAACAAAAGCAAGATTAGCAAACTGAACTGTTGTCCCCACAGCTGCAGGACCATAGCTGTAGCTGGTACCATTCTTTCTCTTATTACATATTAACTTTCCTACACTCTCACTGAGTACTTCAGTCCCACTAAGTTATTTATCTGGTGGTTTGACATAGTTCCTTATCCTTGATATGTATGAATTCTACCATACACTGGGCTAGGATGCTTCCTCCAAGCTTGTATATTAAAGCCTTGGTCCCTAACCTTTAGAACTATTAACAGAAGGTTAAAAAAAAAAAAACACAAAAAAAAAAAACAAAACATTTAGGAAGTGGGGCCTATTAGAAGAAAGTTATGTCAGCAGGGGCATGACTTCCTCTAACACACTCTATGGTTTGACACTGGGTCTTCCACTGAGCCTAGAGTTCACCCTTTGGCTCGCAAGCCCCAGTGAACTGTTTCTATTTTCCAGCACTGGGACTATAGGTGTACACCTCTGTCGTTGGCTTTCTACATACATTCCAGATGAGAATGTAGGATCTCATACTTGCATTGTAAGCACTTTGCTTACTCAGATGAGCCATCTGCCCAACCTTATGCTTCTGAACCATTTCCTATTGATTCTCCACTCATTGTGGGCGGCTACAGTTGCAGAGTTACATGATATGCCATAGGCTCTCAGGCTCCACATTATGGAATATGTCCCTACATGATTCAGACTACTGACCTAAGAGTTTCACTGATTCTGGAGTCCCTTTAATTATGTCAATCCTATCAGGTCACTTGAGACTACATGACATAGTCTCTGTAACAAATCCACTTAGAAAACTATCAGTCAATATGGAAGACAACTAATGTGCTCTGTGGAATATGAAGATGGCTGCTGGATTCACTGCAAATGCCTTCTTGCAGATGACAGGAAACAAACAGATCCTGGACAGCACAGCAGGGAAAGTTATTGCAAGTCTAGTAAACATAAAGATGGATTGTTTTTGGGATTCTCAATTGATAGAGCCAGGAAAAATAATTCAGCAAAATAATAACCACAAACTAAGTACCAGAGGTGCAGTTGGTTTGCTGCAATAAAACTCTAATCTGGCCCAGAAGTTATAATTGGGGTACTTTGGTTAAACTCACAGTAGTTCACAGATATCTAACTTCCATATTTTATATATGAGATCTTAAACAGATGAATGACATAAGAGACATAGGAGGGGACCAGGTGCTGTCTGCAGAGTCCCAGCGCATCTGTAGCAGGGGCAGATGAACTCTGCCTGTCACCATACCCACAGCTGCTACTAAGGGAATTTGCACGGCTACCCACCTCGACCTCGAACTGAGCGAATAGATAACTTCTGGGGTTTCCGAAGAGTAGATTCAGACCCTGCCCAGAGAGGTGACAGGAGGCACACAAGCCCGAGTGCCACAACTGACCAGGAGCCTTATAATCATGAACTACTGAAGCCATGGGCAAATGTCAGTGCAAAAAATTACATAATAATACAAAGAACAACATGGTAACTCCAGAAGAGAGTGGCAATCTTACAATTACAAGACCTGAACTGAGCATTGAGGAGGAAACAGAAGGAAGCAACACCAAAAATTCCTTTTTGATGATCATCAAAGCTCTCAAAGAAGAGATGAAAAATAGCCTTAAAGAAATAGAAGAAAATACAAACAAAACATTGGAAGAGATGAACAGATCTATGAAAGAAACATGCCAGGAACTAAAAGCTAAAATAAAAGCCGAAATGGAAGCAATAAAAAAGGCACAAAATGAGGCAAAGATTGAAATAGAAAATCTGAAGAAAAAAGTTGGAACCACAGATACAAGCATAACAAACAGAGTTCAAGAGATGGAAGATAGAATCTCTGAAGTGGAAGACTCAGTAGCTCAAATAGATATATCAGTCAAAAAAAAAATAGTAAAACTAAAAAGCCACAACTCAAAATGTTCAGGAAATCTGGGACACCATGAAAAGACCTAATTTGAGAATAACAGGAATAGAAGAAGGAGAAGAATACCAGCTCAAAGGTACAGATAATGTTTTCAATAAAATCATAGAAGAAAACTTCCCTAACCTGAAGAAGGAAATGTGAATAAAGATACAAGAAGCTTACAGAACACCAAATAGATATGACCCCCAAAAAAAGTCAGCGTGCCACATTATAATCAAGCCACAAAACATACAGAACAAAGAAAAAATTTTAAGAGCTGCAAAAGAAAAGGGCCAACTCACATATAAAGGCAGACCCATCAGAATAACGCCTGACTATTCAATGGAAACTATGAAAGCTAGAAGGGCTTGGTCAGAAGTTATACAGACGATAAAACAGCATGGCTGCCAAACTAGAATACTATACCCTGCAAAATTATCAATCACCATAGATGGAGTAAACAAGGTATTTCAGGACAAAGTCAGACTGAAAGAATATCTATCTACCAATCCAACACTACAGAGAGTATTAGAGGGAAAACTCCAACCTAAGGACCCCAGATACACCCATGAAATCACAAACAATAAGTTCACAGAAGAATACCCTAGAGAAAGGAAATACAAACAAGTTACCACCAAAAATGGCAGGAAATATGAATCAATGGTCATTAATTTCTCTTAATATCAATGGTCTCAACTCTCCTATAAAACGTCACACTCTAACAAGATGGATACAACAACAGAAGCCATCCTTCTGTTGCCTACAAGAAACACACCTCAACCACAAAGACAGAAACAGGCTTAGAATAAAGGATTGGGAAAAGATTTTCCAGTCAAACGGTCCTAAGAAACAAGCAGGAGTTCCAATCCTAATATCTAACAAAGTAGACTTTAAGCTAAAAGCAATTAAAAGAGACCGAGATGGTCACTACTTATTCATCACAGGAAAAATTGGTCAAGAGGAGATTTCAATCTTAAATATTTATGCCCCTAATATAAGGGCACCTACCTATGTAAAAGAAACACTGCTAAAGCTCGAATCCCACATCAATTCTTACACCCTAATAGTAGGAGACTTCAATACCCCACTTTCAATCCTGGATAGATCAACCAGACAGAGCCTCAACAGAGAAATAAGGAGTCTGAAAGAGGTTATGATGCAAATGGTTTTCATAGATATCTATAGAACCTTCCACCCAAAGGCAAAGGAATATACATATTTCTCAGCTCCTCATGGAACTTTCTCCAAAATTGACCACATAATTGGTCATAAAGCAAATATCAACAGATAAAAAAAAATGGAAATAATA
>PVIH01002817.1:124518-177245 GCA_004025045.1 Sigmodon hispidus
TGGAAACTAAACATCACTCAGCTGAACCATCTCTGGGTCAAGGAAGAAATTAAGAAAGAAATCAAAGTCTTCCTAGAATTCAATGAAAATGAATCTACAACGTATCCAAACTTGTGGGACACAATGAAAGCAGTCTTAAGAGGAAAATTCATAGCGCTAGATGCCTATATGAAAAACCTTGAGAAATCCCACACTAGAGTCTAACAGCGCAGCTGAAAGTCTTAGAACAATTAGAAGCAAACTTACCTAGAAGGAGTAGACGTCAGGAAATAATCAAACTTAGAGCTGAAATCAATACAATTGAAACAAAAAGAACAATACAAATAATCAACGAATCTAAGAGTTAGTTCTTTGAGAAAGTTAACAAGATAGATAAGCCCTTAGACAAACTAATCAAAAAACAGAGAGAGAGTGTTCAAATCAACAAAATCAGAAATGAAAAGGGGGACATAACAACAGACCCCTCAGGAAAGACAGAGAATTATCAGATCATATTTTGAAAATCTGTATTCCACAAAAATGAAAAACCTGGAAGAAATGGACAGCTTTCTGGACAGGTATCATCTACCAAAATTAAATGATCAGATGAATTACCTAAACAGGCCTATAACCCTTAAGGAAATTGAAGCTGTCATTAAAAACCTCCCCCAAAATAAAAGCCCTGGTCCAGATGGTTTCAGTGCCAAATTCTATCAAACATTCAAAGAAGAATTACTACCGTTACTCCTCAAACTATTTCACACAGTAGAAACTGAAGGAATATTGCCAAATTCCTTTTATGAGGCCACAATCACCCTAATACCCAAGCCACTCAAAGACACAACAAAGAAGGAGAACTACAGACCAATTTCCCTCATGATCATTGATGTGAAAATTCTCAACAAAATTTTGGCAAACCATATATAACAATGTATAAAAGATATCATCCACCATGACCAAGTAGGCTTCATCCCAGAAATGCAGGGCTGGTTTAACATAGGAAAAACTGTAAATGTTATCCATCATATAAACAAACTAAAGGAACAAAACCACATGATCATATCCTTAGATGCGGAAAAAGCCTTTGAGAAAATCCAACACTCCTTTATGACTAAAGCCCAGGAATACAGGGAGAATACCTAAATATAATAAAGGCAATTTACAAGAAGCCGACAGCCAGTATCAAACTTAATGGAGAAAAACTCAAAGCAATCCCACTAAAGTCAGGAACTAGACAAGGATGTCCTCTCTCCCCTTATCTATTCAGTATAGTTCTCAAAGTTTTAGCTAAAGCAATAAGGGAAGGAAAAGAGATTAAGGGGATACAAATTGGAAAAGAAGAAATGAAGCTATCTCTATTTGCAGATGATATAATTGTATACATAAGTGACCCACAAAATTCTTCCAAGGAACTGCTACAGCTGATAAACACCTTCAGCAATGTAGCAGGATACAAGATTAACTCAAAGAAATCAGTAGCCCTTCTATACACTAGAGATAGAAGAGCTGAAAAAGAAATAAGGGAAACACTACCCTTCATAATAGATGCAAATAGTATTAAATACCTTGGAGTAACTATAACCAAAGAAGTAACAAACCTATTTGACAAAAATTTTAAATCACTGAAGAAAGAAATTGAAGAGGATATCTGAAAATGGAAAGCTCTCCCATGTTCCTGGATTGGTAGGATCAACATAGTAAAAATGGCAATTCTACCAAGGCAATCAACAGATTCAATGCACTGCCCATCAAAATCCCAACACAATATTTTTTGGACCTTGAAAGAACAATACTCAATTTCATTTGGAATAATAGGAAAGGTAGGATTGCCAAAACAATCTTACTCAACAAAAGAACCTCAGGAGGTATCACCATCCCTGATTTCAAGCTATACTATAGAGCTACAGTAATAAAAAAACAGCCTGGTACTGGCATAAAAACAGACTTGTGGACCAATGGAATAGAATTGAGGATCCAGACATTAACCCCAAAACCTATGAACACCTGATTTTTGACAAAGAGTCCCAAAACATTCAATGGAAAAAAGATAGTATATTTAACAAATGGTGTTGGCATAGGTGGATGGAAATGTGCAGAAAAATGCAAATAGATCTGAGCCTGTCACCCTGCACAAAACTCAAATCCAAGTGGATCAAAGACCTCAACTTAAACCCAGCCACTTTGAACTTGATAGAAAAGAAAGTGGGAAATACACTTCTACAAATTGGCACAGGTGACCACTTCCTGAATATAACACCAGTGGCACAGACACTAAGACCAACAATCAATAAGTGGGATCTCCTCAAGCTAGGAAGCTTCTACAAAGCCAAGGACACTGTCAATAGGACAAAACGACAGCCTACAGAATGGGAAAAGATCTTCACCAACCCTACAAGTGATAGAGGACTGATCTCTAAGGTATATAAAGAGCTCAAGAATTTAGAGCCCAAAACCTTGACTAACCCTATGAAAAAATGGGGTACAGATCTAGAAAGGGAATTCTCAGCAGAGGAACTACGAATGGCTGAAAGGCACCTGAAAAAGTGCTCATCATCTTTAGCTATCAGAGAAATGCAAATCAAAACAACTTTGAGATACCACCTAATACCTGTTAGATTGGCTAACACATGGAAGGCACAGATGACAATCTATGTTGGAGAGGATACAGAGCAAGGGGAACACTCCTCCATTGTTGGTGGGAGTGTAAGCTTGTTCAGCCACTTTGGAATGCAATATGGCGGTTTCTCAGAAAATTGAGAATGAATCTCCCCAAGGACCTAGCAATACCACTTCTGGGTGTATACCCTAAAGAGGCACATTCACACTCCAAAGGTATTAGCTCAACTATGTTCGTAGCAGCATTATTTGTAATAGCAAGAACCTGGAAACAACCTAGATGTCCCTCAACTGAAGAATGGTTTAACAAACTGTGGTACATCTACACAATGGAATACTACTCAGCAGTAAGAAAAAATGAAATTCTAAAATTTGCAGGCAAATGGATGGATTTGGAAAATATCCTCCTGAGCGAGGTATCACAATCTCAGAGAAATAAGCAGGGGATGTACTCACTCATTAGTGGTCTCTAAACAAACAAACAAGAAAAAAAGCCAAGCATACCCAAGCTGCAAACCACAACCACTGAACAGCTTGGGATCAGAAACACCCTGGACTGACCCTTCGGACCCCACTCCAACTATAAGAACACCTGACTCACTCTTGAGGGAAGATGGACAAAACTGGATTTGGCCAGGAGTGGAGGCTGATCCAAGCATTATTGGATCAGTGGGACCATAGGACTGTCTACTCCCTGCCCAGGGAGGGGATGGGGAGTTTGGAGAAGTAAAATGACCTGATGTGGTGGGAGGGGGGAGGGACCTTGAATAAGGATATACAGGGATGGAAAAAAAATTCAGAGGGAAAGCTGAACACAAAGTAAATATATGTGTAGCAATCTTATTTGCATTATCACCGTTGATAAGTCATGCTTATGATTTTTATCTTCTTTATAGTTATTGTTAACTTTTCAGCATTTTAAATTCATTTTACTGTTTTTTTGAAAAATACAAAATATATAAAGAAGAAGAAAAAAAAGAGACATAGGAATTATCATCCCTGAATCCTTTTAAGTCTCTCTTGGTTCTAAATTCTGCAGATTTTCCTTGGAGGAGATAGTGCTTCTGGTTTACTGCCTTGGCCTAGTGGGAGAGTGCATTACATTTGAAAAGAATAACAGGAGTCTTTTCTACTATAATGCCATTTAATTCATATGTCTGGAAATCAGGAATCAACTTAAAAGTATATCTGTCCTATTATGAGTGGAAAACTAGATGAGAAAAATAACCACAGGGTAGAATATTAGGTATATTGAATCAATCCATTGTGAGATAATCTTTAGCCTTAAACCTCTTTAGTGCTCTGAGATTTGCTAGAGGTAATTTCTAACTAGAAGGTGATCCTTTGGGACCCCTAGTATGTGTATCATTTGTGACCTCATTCTCAGTATCTTCTAGATGTTAGGTAGGGGTCTTGTACACACCACTCAGGAGGCTGAATCAGAGGTACAATAGGCTCTGGGCCAGCCTGGACTACACAGTGAGACTCTGTCCAAAAAAGAGATGGGGGCTGGAGATAGGAAGTGGCTCATAAGGGAAAGCACTTGCCATGTAAGCATGAGGAAGTGGCTTCAGATCCCCGGAAGCCATGCAAAAATTGGATGCAGCAGCATTCTCATCAGTAATCCCAGCATTCCTTCAGGGAGATGGGAATTGGAGGCAGGAGAATTGCCAGAATCTTGTGGGTCAGTCAACCTAGTGTATGAGGGGTAAAGACACCCTGTTTCAAACAATTCAGAAGACATAGACCAATGTCCAAGGTCTCTACATGTATACAGTGGTGAGTATAAAACCAGCTAACTTCTAAGTAGTATCTTTAAAGGACATACTTATATGGCAAGTTTGAGCAATAGTAGAGAAATATTTGCCAGACTTGTGGAACCAAGCTTCCCTTTCAATTAATGGGCTCTGTATTTACAAGAGTTCTTGTAACTGGAAATTGTACTTTTCACTCTGATGACTGGAGTCTCCTCATCAGTGATGTTACTTTTGACTGTATAAATCAGACAGAACCCTGGTTCGATGTCTCAGACCTTAGTGGTACTTTTAGAGAAAGCATTGTCTTTTAGTCATCTTGAGAAATGACCATGGAAGACGGTACCTTGACTGTTCATTGTGGTGATTGTAGCTAATAGGCTTCTGCTTTGCTAGAATACCTTTGTCCCCATAAGTATTAGGGACTCCAGTGCCATTCCAGTACCACCCATTGACTCGAGTGGACAGTCAACAGCAAGTTCCTTGTGATGCTTGTGTCCTCATCATTAGTATGCTATCTAATGAAGGGCCCTCCAAAGAAAACAGACAGAGCTGGTGAGCTCATGTGTATTCATCTTGATAAGAGTATAAATTAATGCAATAATTATAAAAGTCAGCATGGAGAGTCCTCAAAACAAACAAATAAACAAAAAACTCTAAATATGGAGCTACCATGTAACCCAAGTGTGCTATTCTTGGGTATATACTCAAAAGGTTCTGTATGTAATGCATGTATATAATACACTATCATAATGCCAGGAAATATAATCAGCCTAGATGTTCATCAACAAATAAATGGACAAAAGAATTGTGGCCCACATTCTCATGGCAGGAATACATTCAGGTATATAAAGTTTTGCTCACTCAATGTGCTGGTTGGAATAAGAATGACACCTATTTGAATGCCTTGTTGCCAGGGAGTGGAACTGTTTAAAAGGATTAGGAGGTGAGGCCTTGTTACAGGTAGTGTGGAATGGGCTTTGAGGTTTCACAAGCCCATTTCAGGCCCAGAGTCTCTCTCTTCCTTCAGATCTGAATGTAGAACCCACACCTACATCCCACCATAATGACAATGGACTAAGCCTCTGAAACTACAAGCATCTTTATAAGAATTTTCTTATGGAAATTTCTTTATCAGAATTGCCATGGACATGGTATCTGTTCACAGCAAAAGAACAATGACTAAGACACTTGTTAAGCATCTTCTCCAGATTCCAGTGTTCTCTCTTGTCTGCTTCTTGTTTAGGGCTTGGGGTCTCATTTGTCATCACGCTATATTGAATGTTATTGTTTGTCCATCCATCTCTCCATCATAGCTAAGAAAACAAAAGATAGCCTACGTGTTTCAAACAGAATTGGAGAGAAACTCTGTTGAAGTACAAACTAGTCTATGAGCTTAATATAAGGAAAGTAAGAGTTTCTGGTCTGTCCTAGCCGAGATCCAGACCAGCAATTCCAAATAATCACACAAAGTCTTATATTAATTACATACTGTTTGACTATATTACTTGCTAACTCTTATTTGTAAACTAAGTCACGATTAGCCAAGTGGCTTCACTGCAGACAGCTGTGAGCTGCCATGTGGGTGCTGGGAATTGAACCCTGGTCCTTTGGAAGAACAGTCAGTGCTCTGAACCGCTGAGCCATCTCTCCAGCTCCCGTACCTTTTCTCAGAGCAGCATTTTCATCTTCTTTCCTCTGCATCTGCCTGGCATCTCTGCTCTGCTCTTCTTCTTCCCAAAGTTTTCTTAGCCTGGTAGCCCTGCACTTACTTCCTGTTTGCTTTCTGGCCACTCAGCTTTTTATTAAACCAGTAGAAGGGAGAAATATTTACAGTGTACAAGAGCATAATTCCACAGCACTCTTCAACAGACAACACTTGGTCTCAGGATTAATTCACTTCTTCTCTGGCTGGTGTAGGCTCTATATTTAACCCTATTCAATTTTTATTTGAAAGTTCTTTTCCCAGAATAAAAATTTCCAATATTTTCATCATGCTATGTTTCCTGTTCAGTGATATCAGTGAGTTCTTAATGCTAATGTCTAATTTTTGAACACAGACACTATAAACTAGAGATGTTTTAAAATATCTAAACCCACACTTGGAACATTTATTTGCATCCTCACCTTCCATAGATTCTTTTCCCAGTGGTTAATTTAGAGTAAAAAATCTAATCAAACTTGACAGATCATTTCCCAAGCCTTTTGCACAGAAGAGCCCCTTCTGAGAATATAGTGCTATCTGTGTGGCAGGGATAGTTCTGCATTGTCTTAAGAGCCTTGGTCTTGGGGGAACTGTACTCAGCTCTGGTGATAAGGCAAGGGTGTGGATGTTCCACATCTCCTTTCTATACCCCGTTCCTCCCTGGGAGCCTCAGCCTGACTAGAATTCTCTTTCTTCATGCTGTCTCTCCTCCTAACATGCTGTTAGACACTAGGTTTACTAAGACGTGAAAGTATTATAAATTAGAAGCATCATCTCCCAGGAGAAGGGAGACGTCCTTGGTTTGTTTAGTCATCTTGCACTTTTAAGACAGAGTAACCTTATGGTTAAAAGCTCCCCCTAGCACCCCCCCCAATTGCTTGTATTCAAATTGTGTTTTGCTTCTTGCATTTTCCCACATTCTCTACAATGGAAATAGTGCAACTACCTTATATACGGTGAGTGTCCCACAGATTCACATGTGAAATTCTTAATGGTGGTTTTCATATTCTGAATGCTCACACTCTTCTTATACACCATCATCATTTCTCTTACTTTATGGTTCACTGAGTTTTTGTTTCTTTCTGATTTTCAAGGAACAATCTTGCTGCATTGCCCAAGCTAGTCATGAATGCCTGAACTCAAGTAATCCCTAGAGTTAGCCTCTTGAGTAGTTGGGATACATGTGTATGCCAAGTTTCTTTTTCTTTGAAGTATGGTTTTATTTTTTTCTATAGACTTTTCTGATTTATGTATGGTTTTTCTTTTCTATCTGTGGGAATAAAAAGAAGCTCCTACTCATAAATTACAGATAGATAATTCTTGTTAGAAGAAATATAGGACTGGAGAGATGGCTCAGTGGTTAAGAGCACTGACTGTTCTTTTTTTGCTGTATACTTTATTATTATTATTATTATTATTATTATTATTATTATTAACAAAGAAGTCACACTTTCTATCCTTGTATATCCTTATTCAAGGTATCTTCCCCCTCCTGCCACATCAGGTCATTCTTTCTTCTCCACAACACCCATCCCCTCCCTGGGCAGGCAGCAGACAGTCCCATGGTCCCACTGACCCAATATTGTTTAGTTTAGTCTCCACTCCTGGCAGATCCAGTTTTGTCCCCCCTCCCTCAAGAGTGGTCAGGTGTTCCTCTAGGGGGAGTGGGATCCGAGGAGTCAGTCCAGCGTGTTTCTGATCCCAAGCTGTTCAGTGGTTGTGGTTTGCAGCTTGGGCATGTTTGGCTTTTTTTCTTGTTTGTTTGTTTAGAGACCACTAATGAGTGAGTACATCCCCTGCTTATCTTTCTGAGTTTGTGATAACTCGCTCAGGAGGATATTCTCCAAGTCCATCCATTTGCCTGCAAATTTTAGGATATCATTTTTTTCTTACTACTCAAGTATTCCATTGTGTAGAGGTACCACAGTTTGTTAATCCATTCTTTAGTTCAGGGACATCTAGGTTGTTTCCAGGTTCTTGCTATTACAAATAATGCTGCTATGAACATAGTTGAGCTAATGCCTTTGGAGTATGACTGTGCATCTTTAGGGTATACACCCAGAAGTGATATTGCTGGGTCCTTGGGGAGATTCATTCTCAATTTTCTGAGAAACCGCCATACTGCATTCCAAAGTGGCTGAACAAGCTTACACTCCCACCAACAATGGAGGAGTGTTCCCCTTGCTCTGCATCCTCTCCAACATAGGCTGTCATCTGTGCCTTTTATCTTAGCCAATCTAGTAGATGTTAGGTGGTATCTCAAAGTTGTTTTGATTTGCATTTCCCTGATGACTAAAGATGATGAGCACTTTTTCAGGTGCCTTTCAACCATTCATAATTCTTCTGCTGAGAATTCCCTTTTTAGAACTGAACCCCATTTTTTTGATTGGGTTATTCAAGGTTTTGGGCTCTAGATTCTTGAGCTCTTTATATATCTTAGAGATCAGTCCTCTATCACTTGTAGGGTTAATGAAAATCTTTTCCCATTCTGTAGGCTGTCGTTTTGTCCCATTGACAGTGTCCTTGGCTTTACAGAAGCTTCTTAGCTTCAGGAGATCCCACTTATTGATTGTTGGTCTTAGTGTCTGTACCACTGGTGTTATATTTAGGAAGTGGTCACCTGTGCCAATTCGTAGAAGTGTATTTCCCACTTTCTTTTCTATCAAGTTCAAAGTGGCTGGGTTTATGTTGAGGTCTTTGATCCACGTGGATTTGAGTTTTGTGCAGGGTGACAGGCTCGGATCTATTTGCATTTTTCTACACACTTCCATCCAGCTATGCCAACACCATTTGTTAAATATACTATCTTTTTTCCATTGAATATTTTGGGCCTCTTTGTCAAAGATCAGGTGTTCATAGGTTTTTGGGTTAATGTCTAGATCCTCAATTCTATCCCATTGATCCACAAGTCTGTTTTTATGCCACTGACTGCTCTTCTAAAGGGCTCTGGTTCAATTCCTAGCACCCACATGGCAGCTTATAATTGCATGTAATTTCAAGATCTGACACCCTCACACAGACATACATACAGACAAGACACAAATGCACATAAAATAAAGATAAATACATTTTAAAAATTTAAAAAGAAATGGAATGTCTATGTCCATCAAATGCATAATTATGGTTTATTGCTAGAAATTAACAGAGAAAGAAAATCACTTATTTGTGAAAACTCTTATTTGGTCAATTCTTTTAAGTTTTTTTTTTTGAATAACTGTCAATTTTCACTGTTCTTCATACTGGCTTGTGATTTGTTTTCTTACATCTCATTTTTTTTCTTTCAGTTTTGTTTTTCTCAATGTTAGCATGGATTGCTCTGAACAAGTATAATGTGAGAAGACACAATCAGTATTCTGAATATTTTCCACATTTACTTCCTCTGAGAATCTTCCACTTTCAGTTGCTACTTCAGCACATTTGTGTAATTGACTGTGTTTTCTTGGCCCTCTGTTGTTAGAGACAGGATCTTACTGTTGCCCATGCTGCATGAACTGGTTTCAAACTCACAGTTCTCTGGTTCATCCTCCCATGTAACTGGGACTACAGAAATAAATGTGCTACTGTGTACCTGGAGCCTGGATGATTTGCTCTAAATAGTGTTCTGAGCTTATTTCTTACATTTAATGTTTTCACTTTTGAATAAATTTAGGCTGACAAAACAGCTCAAAACAAGTACAGAAAAATTCCTGCACGCCTTCATCTGTCTCCCCTAAGTGTTAACATCCTACACAACCATAGCACAGCAGTCAGAAACAGAAAGATAAGATTCAAATTGTAATACTAACTAACTTATAACCAGTTGTCACATGACTATCCATTGTCTAAACCAGATTCAAATCCAGAATCTCATGTGGCATTTCACAGACACATCTTCCTGATCTTCCCTAGGCTGAGAAACTTCAAAAGCTTTTACATGCATTTCATGGCCTTGATGATTCTGAAATTTACTGCCCAGTTATTTCTTCATGATCAAATTCCACTTGTGCATTGTGGTTTAAAATCTAGAACATCTGGTGCAATGTCGCTTCTCCTGAGAGTCAGCAGGTCTTTAAAGCCTCAATGTCCTCACCTTCACCCCATATACCTCTACTCTGATTTACAGAATTCAGCTATCCCCTAATCAATATTCAAACTTGTTACATACATCCCTATGAGTCTTGATAATCAGCTTGCACCATAATTGCACTCATTGCAGAAGGAAGAGTCAGTATTAATTTTTGTGAATCTTTGTGCTATGACATATATATCATACTTATGATCACTTATCTAGCACTCAATGTAGGGGTTTGGATCCCTGAACTCTTAGCCTTTCTCACCACTGTGCCTAATGACATTAGAAACAAGAAGCCAACTTTGCTATATTCATTACCTTCCAAAAACATTTAAAATTATAGATATGATCACTCAACTATTTGCTTCTTACACTGCCAAACTAGCATTATCCAGTGGAGAAATTTAGGATATCTCTATGACTAGAACATGCCATGGTCTATCAGTGTTCTCTTTAAACACACTGAAGAGAAAATCCTGGAAACATCTGAACCAATTATCCTTGGTTGATGATTATTAGCCATATTTCTTATGAAAATCATGACTAGTGGAAGATAGGTAGATAGATAGATACATACATACATACATAAATTTGTTATAAATTATTGACTTATGTGGTTATAGAGATTGAGCTGTCCAGGCACAAAGAGCTCTTTGTAATTGTTCTAGCCTGAATCGTAAGGCCTGAGAGGCAGGACAGATAATGATGTAAGTTCCAGCATGAATTTGAGTCAAAAGTCAGGAGAAGGCCATTGTCATGGCAAGGATGGGCATAATTCTCTTTTGTTTTACTCAAGGCTTTGATAGACAGAAGGTCATCCACAATGACAAAGGCTATTTGTTTTATTCAGTCTGTGAATGCAAGTGCTAACCTTATCCAGTGATACATGAATAAACTCACAGTCAGTATTCTACTGCTGTTAACAGACACTGTGACCAAGGCAACTCTATAAAGAAAGCATTTAATTGAGGCCTTGCTTACAGTTCAGAGGGTTAGCCCATGAGGATGGCAGGGAGCATGATGGTACATTTGGTGCTGGAGCAGTAGCTGAGAGCTTTACCTCCTGATTTACAAGCAGCAGGCAGAGAGTGCAACATTGGGTCCGGCACAGGGTTTTGAAATGTCAAAGTCCACTCCCAGTGCCATGTCTCTTTCAGTAAGGCCGCATTACTGCTGACAACACCATACCTCCTAATCCTTCCAAGTAACTGGGGACTAACCAGGCAAATATATGAGCCTCTTGGGGGCATTCTCTTTCAAAACACCACAGAGACACTCCCATAAAGTAAAGTTTAATAAACTTTGTGGGAATCCATGGTCCAGTCAACTAAATACATAAAATCAGTCATCATACTTTCTCAACATAAGGAGTTTGAAAACACACAATGCTTTTTGTCTCATTACAGATTATATTAACTAAGACAACATGGATAAGACAGTCTTCCAAGTCTCTCCACTGGTAACAGCAATAACTTATTGGTCATATAAGGTATTTGAAACTATATAAATACTTTGTTTTTCAAGGCAATCTGTGTTAGTACCTATTAAGGATTCTTGAGTGAGATCATTATTACTCTATCACTAAATGGTGACTTAATAGTTTTATTTTTACTTCATTTTGTATTCTTTATTAATTGTGTTACTATGGATATAAGTAACTGTTTTATTTTCTGGATTATAATTCATACCATACATATTTTGTTGCTTAACTTGTCCTAGATTGGGTACTAGGAGTTCATCTTTAAATTACATTTAAATAGTTTTGCTTCATGATTTCTCATATTCTTTTATATAAGGTAGTTGCAAATGAACAAAGTTTCTCTATGATTACCACGTAGCTTTTTTTTGCATGAAATCTTTAAGCATTTTATTTCTAAAATGTTTACTTAAAGATACTATTATTGTATTATTATAATTGATATGACAGAATACCATGCCTCCAAAAACAAACAGACAAGAATACCACACATAATGAGCTTTCCTTATCACCAAGTTATTTTGCTTTTTGAATCAATAACCACTTGCATTATTGGACCATATGCCTTTGGACTGACATGTCTTAAAGACATTCTCACCACCCAAAGCAACTATTTCAAAGTAAAGTATGAAGAAAACAGAAAATATTGAAGTTTTAAAGTAATTTCTATAAACTTATTTTATGAGTAACAATTATCTAATATTTAATGCTCATCTTTTTTTGTAATTCATCCATTTTTATCACAACGTCTTGCTAGCTGAGAGAGGCATAATATGTCATCTATATTCATTGGTTTTATTTTTACTTCAAGTCACAGAAAGCTATTTTAGCTCTCTCATTCCAAAATGAATTTATTAAATAGATTGTGATAACCCATAAAATAAGGTGAACAACCAAAATAAAAGGCAGGTATCTATTGGAAGGTGCTGTACGGATCCATAAAGGAGGGACTGATGAGCAAATTCTGAAAAGCCCTCGAGAGTGGTCAGTGTGATTCCATTCATGATTCAAATACCAAAGACGAAACAAGTGGTGTCCTTGAATGACAACCATGAAAAGATTAGGTTCAATTAGAAACTGGGAGTGGATATATGTATGGCCATTATCCCAGCAATGGGAAGCTGAAGCAGGAGGCTAGCAGTTTCAAAGCCAGTCTCTTTCTTTCTTTCTCTCTCTTTCTTTCATTAAGATTATAATATAATTACATCATTCTCCTTTTCCTTTTTTCCCTCCAAATTCTCCCATTGCCCCTCCTTGTTTTATATATATGTGTGTGTGTGTGTGCATATATATTTATGTCAATCTGTATAATTGTTGTGTACTAGACTTTTCCTGGGACGATACAATACACATGTTTAATCACCACAAACAGGAATCTTACAACAGACCAAAGTTTGGATACCACTAAAGTCCAATTTGGTAAACCAATGAGTTTTATAGGGGTTACTTACAGGAATATGGGTGAGAGGTTACTTATAGGAGCAGAAATGACCCAAAGACAATAGCATCACCAAACCCCACCCCAGCACAGGTGACAGTTCACAAAAACTAGAAACCTGGGACACAGTGCACTGTCTATGGGCAACTCAACAGGCTGGACATTGTCCTTGCCAAGTAACTCAGTTGATCTAAATCTCTTACAGGCATCTCAGCTGGTTTCGACTTCTGCCACAGGCATCTGATCTGCCCTGTGAGTCTTCTTTGAATCTTATCTTGTCTGAGAGTGACTCAGCAATCTTTATTGCTTACTCCAGCAGTGAGGGGCCTAGTTATTCTCCTCAGTATCAGGGATTTCCTGAAACTGTTTTAAATTGTTTCCCTTCTGGTTTAAGGAGTTTCCCTGTAGGATGAAATGCTCCAATCTCAGAGGAAACTACTATACAACAATATTAGTGGTATGCATTTTTTCAGGGCTGGTTGACTATTTGGTATGAGACAATGAATTGGTATGCTCTTCCTTGGAGAAGACTATTTCTCTCCCTATCAGCATTTGTTGGTTTCTTGTAATTCTTTGTGAAGGGTTGAGAACATGTAGCTTTTGGTTTTTTGTCCATTGGGGTGGCATACTCACTGATGTTGTCCTTGTTTACCTCATATTTGGGCAGTCTTGTTAGTGAGACTTTAAGTCTGTAGCTTCTGACATTACAAGGAGACACAATCTGACAGCAAACTGTCTAATTATCTGTGTCTTATAATCTTTCTGCCTCCTCTTTCACAGCATTCCGTGAGCCTTAGGTGCAGGAATGTTTTATAGATGTATTCACTAGGATTAGGCTTGAGAACTTTACATTTTGATTTGTTGTGATTTTCTGTAATGTTCTCCATCTATTTCAAGAAGTTTCCTTGGTGATGGTTGAAGACTATATAGCATGATCCTTTTTCAAAAGAAATGAGGGTCCCACTAGGGATATTGTCTAGTTCCTGAAACAAGTATTCAGATTTAAATGACCCAATGTGATGGCACACAACTTTAATTCCAGTACTCAGGAGGCAGAGAGTTTGAGTTTGAGTTTGGTTTACATACTTAGCAAGTTCCAAGATGACTAGGACTATGTACATAGAGGTATCTTGTCTCAAATAAAAATAACAGAAAGATCAAATGGAAATTTTTTTGGGGGGAGGGGTGAATAGGAGTAAATATCTAGAAACTTCAGTAAGGCAGTGGGTAGGAGAGAGAGATGTGAGCAAACAGCCAACAAGTAATGTGTTTCCCCAAGCATCTCCTACTCTAGATGAAGCTGCTTAATGCAGATAGACTAGAGGAACATCCATCCAACATTTGATAGGCATGGGAGCTAGGCTGTTTTCCAACTACATCTCCTTATAAGATTTGTTGAGGACTTCTGGGCCACTTGCCCTAAGACACTTGGGCTTGTGTGAGATCAGTGTGCTAGCCTAGCCAATCAAAAGGTCTTTATAAGAGAATCATGGGAGTTTTCAGTGAACAGCCTCTGTGATTAAAGCCAATGCAATTGCCAGGCTAACAAGTACTAGCACCTGCTAAGTCATCTTGCTTGCCCTGGTAGTGGCTTTCTTGAGCAAAGCGAGAATATAACAAGGAGACAGGAGATTTGAGCAGGCAATAATGATACTCATTTCATCTTGAAAGCAGCTCTCTTTTTACAGAAACAATTGCTTGCATGCATGACAAATCGCTGTGGTCTATATCAATCAAGATCAGTCAGCTACAAGTAGAAGGCTATCAAGCTATAAGAGTTAAAAGCCTAGAGATGGAATCAAGCATTGACAGGCTGCATTCTCTAGCAACAATAGCAGAATCTTATTTCTCACTTATAAATGTCAGCTGCCATAAGTTCCCGTGATTACTGTTTTAGAAGAAAACAATAGGTAGTCCAACTGAGTACAGCCTTGTTCACTTCAAGTCATATAGCCATACTTCTCTGAGAAAGAGAGGCTGTGTTTTGGAGTATCCAGCAGGCTAGAGGGACAGGATAATGTCACCCAGAGCTATTAAGTACTCTGAAGTCCTGGAGGTCCATGTTTCCAGTGTTGTTCCAATGACTCAGCAATTATCACATGCGTGGGAGGACCAGGAAAATGCCTGGCCCTGGCACCTTGGCATATAAGTGCTCTGAAGTCAAGGGCCCAACAAGCCTCAAAAGCAGCTTTAGAATGAAGGTCTCTCTGCCCTACCACCCTCCTGTCTTTGACTCCTAATCTCTCTCAAACCAAATTCCTTTCCTGAAAATAGAATTGCCTTTTTTTTTAAAGGCAATCATAAATCTAGAACCAACCTTCCCCAAAGTTAGTCATAAATATTATAATTATCACTCAACATTCCAAGCCCTGGCCCCAAGGAAATTCTCTGGCATACCTACTGAATTACTTACTGTATTAATTATATACCATATCAATTACTTTTCATGTTGCAGTGTCAAGAAACCTGTTAAGAAGCAACTTAGGAGGTGAAAGGTTTATTTTGGTTCACAGTGTACAGTCCCTTCTTGCAGGGAGGTCATGGGGGCAAAGTCATGGCAGCAGGAGGATGAGGCAGCTGGTCATGTGGCCACCACAGCCAGGAAGCAGAGAACAGTCCATTCTTGCACTCAGCTGGCCTTCTCCGTTTTGTTTTATCCGATACCCACAATGTGTGGAATGGTAGTGCTCGCATTTACAGGGGGTCTTCGTGCCTCAATTAATTTGTCTCCATAATCCCCTATAGACATGCACAGAGATTTGTTCCTGTGGAGATCCTAGAGCCCATCAAGTTGACAATGAAGGTTAGAACAATCCTTGCCTAATAGTAGGACACAAGACCCTTCTCTTTGAGGGGTCCTGCCTCAGAGCCGAGAAGAACAGACGCTGCAACTCAAAAGGTCCAGAATATACGGACAGGGTCTTTCTAGGCTTCCCCATAACTATTAGCATTAAATGGTCCAATTATATTTCCAAGTGACTGCACCTGTTTTGTTGAACCTAAGCGTAAAATAAGTATTTTTCCCCATGTCACATAAAGCTGCCATCAAATGAATGTGTTTTGATTTTCTCTTGCTAATGTATCTCTTTTTATAGAAGTTTCATCTGCGATTCTTGTGATGGGGAGGGGGGTTCACCTCTTTCCTTCCTCTACAGTCATTTCAATCTGGCATCTCTGATTTGTCAGGAAAATCCTTTTGTCACAAAGTGACTACAACAACTCCAATGTCACTTTCCCTTACATCAGTATCCAAATTCCAGAAGAGGAGATTGGGGTCTCTGCTCCCTTGTTTTTGTCAGGTGGGATAGGACGTTTTTCTCTCCCTTCCCTTTCCCTGCCCTTCTCTCTTCCCTCACCCATCACCCCTGGGAGAAAAACTGTCCCAAGAGGACTCACAGAAGATTTTCTGTTATATGCCAGAATTGGGTCACGTGAGAACATGTGACACTTCATCTTCACTCATGAGAGAGAAGGCTCTGTCAACTTTAAAAAGGTAGAAGGAGTGTTATGGTGATCCCACTCAGGGTTAGGGTTGGTTAGGGTTAGGGTTGGTTAGGGTTAGGGTTAGGGTTGGTTAGGGTTAGGGTTGGTTAGGGTTAGGGTTAGGGTTAGGGTTAGGGTTGAGTGTTATGGTGGTCCCAATCAGCAAAGAATCAGCCAGGTACTTGGGGAGATGGAAAACTCCTCTTTATTTACAACCCACTGGAACCCAAGCAAGTGCTTTGGAAAGGTATATCGGTCTGCCACAGTTTCTTACAGCCTTTATAGTTCAGGTAACAGGTAGTATTTCAGTCCCATGCTCTTCAAGAGAAATTTTGTCATAGTTGGGCATGTTTACAGGAGCAGAACCAAGACAACTGGAAAAAAAAGTCAATGAAACATGTTCTAATGATATTCTAATCTACTCATAGACTGGTGCCTACCCCAATTGTCATCAGAGAAGCTTCACCCAACAACTGATGGAAACAGACAGAGACCCACAGCCAAGCATTCGACAGAGCTAGGGGAATCCTGTGGAAGAGGGTGAGGAAGGATTGTAGGAGCAGAAGGGTCAGGGATGCCATAAGAAAACCCACTGAATCTACTAACCCGGACTCTTAGGGGCTCACAGAGACTACACAGCCAACCAGGGAGCCTGCAAGAGATTGACCTAGGCAACTCTGCATATCTATTACAGTTTTGTATCTTGGTCTTCTTGTGGGACTAACAGTGTGAAGGGGCTGTTTCTGACTCTGTTGCCTGCTTTGGGACCCTTTCCTCCTTCCAGGTTGCTCTGTCTTGCAATAGAAGAGGTGCCTAGACTCACTACAACTTGATATACCATGGATGCTTGATATCCATGGGAAGCCTGCATTTTTCTGAAGAGAAATGGGAGGAGGGGTGGGTGGGGTATGGTAGGTGTACAGGGAATGGGGAGGAGAGGCAGAAGGGGAATGTGGTCGGTAGGGATGTAGAAATAGTTAATGAATAAATAAATTGGTGCTATAAAACTTCTGAAGTTTATAAAAGGAGAGAAAATTAAAATGGAGGGACAGAGGGGAAAAAAAGTTACAAAATAAAGAGCAGAACACAGAACTATGATGAGAAGGTAAAATGGCTGTCTGAAGCTAAGCCAAATGCTGTAATTGCCAGTGGCTCTCAGACTGAATTAACAGAGAAAGCTTGTGAATGTAAACTATCAAACAGAGGACATAGAAAAGCTGCCGAATGAGGGAATGGACAGTGAGTGCATCCCAGCTTCTTTTCATCTGGTTCAGCTAAACCTTGAGGGACAGGGTGATGGACAGGACATATAAGACAATTATAGGCATATAAAACAATTATGTCGGGAGATTCAAGATGGCAGTGGCCACCAGCAGCTTCAGGGGCTGGGGACTGCTCCATGGAGTTTTCAAGGGCAGCAAAAAAGGACCCTGCAGAGTATCTCCAGAACAACTTTTAAAAAGGCAAATCTCGTGGGAAGACGGAACTGCAAAACGATGGCGGAACAAGGAAATGTGTGCTGGAAAGAAGCAGAGCTAGAGACACTGTGCAGGGGACACAGTTATGGGACCTCGGCTTGAACAGAGGAGCATGTTGTTGCTGAGTAGATCTCGTCTTCTGCTCAGACCACCACCAGACCCACCGTGCCCCACACTACATGTTGGGCTGGCATGCCCTTTGTCCTGCGAGCCCAGCACAGGGCTGTTTGCCTTGCTAGGGGAGGAGGGAAAGGGGCTGTGGCATTGTCCTCTGTCTGCAAGCACCATGGTCATGCCTAGCGTGCCAGTGGGGCAGCTGAGCTGACAGCAGGGCGGTGTACAGTGGCCTCGGAGCTCAAATGTGTACTGCATGCCTCTAGACACTCTGCCCAGCTGCAAATCATTCAGAATCTAGGCAAAAATGGGATAACTGAGTCTCAGCGATACTCCAGTTTTTATGGTGCCTCACAAAGCTTGAACCAATGATGCGATGCAATAAGTATTTGAAAGTTCAGCTGTTTAGGCAAAATAATATACTATGCGCGACACACAGCAGACTACAACACTGCTTTAATAAGAATGTTTGATAGAGAGATGGAAAAGAGGGCAGAACGGAGCGTGTCATTGCCAAGTAGGGCGGGTCCTTGGGCCCCCAGGAAGCTAGGGTCACCCCTAGCTCACCTCACCCCATATCTGCCCATTATGTCTAAGGCACGGAGTCAGTGCTGGAGCTGCTGCTTGTGGCTTGCCCTCCTCGGGGAAGGGGAAGCATGGAGCTATGGTGCTACGGAGGAGCTTCAGATATGTTCATCATTCCCAGACCTCGGCAGCTCAGCCAGCACTGAGGGTGGGGTGGGGTGCAGCAGCCTGGATCTTGCTCAGATACTGCCCCTGAATGCACTGCCCAGCTACAGGATCAACCTGATTCGGAACAAGAGCAGAATATCCAAGCTAAAGAACAGTTTATTTTCTGGATTGGGTCTCCTCGAGAGACTTCCATGGTTCATGTTTCTGGCGGAGGCCTTGCCTGTGGCGGTGATCCATGCTGCTGCCGCTGCAGGCCGAGTTGATGTCTGTGACTTATGCGGCAGCCAGAAGTCATGTCATGATTCATGCTGGTGCTGGATGCTATGGGAAAGGAAACTTCTTTTGTAGTGTTATCAATGATGGCAGACTTATAACTGAGGCTTCTGTGATAACCTCCCCCTTCCCAACCAAAAGAAAAAGGTGGAGGAACAATCAGGACCAGAAGTTATTGAAGAGAGCCCTTAAAAATTGTGATAAAGATTTTGAAGTGTAGCACTTCATAGTTGATAACTTCTGGAGGGTTTTGGGGAAGTACTCAGTTTTCTTTAAGGGGCTAACCACTGAGAGTTTAACCATGCTCCAATGACTATATCTGGGTAGCACAAATTGGACTTGGTATGTTTTTTTTTTTTTGGAGAGGGTGGGGGACAGAGGGTGCAAAGGTTGTATGAAATACTGAAAAAATAATAAAGTAATTATGTTGAGGAATAACAATTATGTCTTTGTTCTCACAATTCTCACATAGGAAACTAATATCACTTTCAACCATTATTGTCAATGAATTGTAGTAACTGGAACATAATCTGAGTCCCTTAGCATTTAGGTATATATGGCCACCGCTCCTCCTAAGATAGAAATCTTCCAGCCTGTTCTCTATAAGAAGGAGGAGGAGGAGAGGAGGGAGGAGGCAAACAGAAAGGACCCCCCCCCAATAGTGAGAACAATCAGATCAAAAGGAAAAGAGAATAAAAGTGATTCAACACTAAGCAGTCACTGAGAAGCTAAGTGCTTATCTAATTCACATCCTACACATGTCAAGTCCTGGACAGCTGACACTCCTGAGACTACACAAGACTCTTCAGAAGCTGTGGGCTCCAGCTACATCTGCAAGCTACCAGAGGATCTCAGGCTGCTGTTCTCCTGTCAAAACTCTTCAGAAAAGGCTCCATGAGGGAGGCACCCTGCTGAGGTTCCGTTCTCTGCTGGTTAAATGTCCCTGTTGACATTCTTTTTAATGGTGACCCTTTTTAAAGGCTTAATAGAGCCTTCTGTAGTCCAGTGCCCCTCTTGAATTCTAGAGTTTGTTAAACCAAAAAAAAATTTTTTTAAATGGAAAGACGGGAAGGAGGTCCATTGGACTACCACTGATTCTGGTCCCATGTAAAGATTCATTCTAGTACCAACACCTGGTAAAGGGCACACACAGGTCAGCACTTAACCCCTCGCTTTTCAGGATATCTATTCATTTTAAGATAGAATAAGACCACCTTATATATGCACCTATATAAAGGGGAGTCATTTTGGAAAATATGCTCATATTTGGGCCCTAAACCCAGTAGAAATTCTCCTTTTAATTACTTCCTGGATGGTACCTGTGTAGAAAAAATTGTCAGGGACAAATCTGTGTCACTATCAATCAATACTTCTGGCCAAGAATGGCCAACCAACTACAAGGCCTACTCCCAATCTGGAACCTCTGGAACTTCTGTCTGCATAGTTAATGAGCCTGACAAGATATTCAAAGTTCTCTAACTTAGAATGCGGCCCCCACAGCTTCCTGCCCTGTACCTTTCAGGCACTTAATGGGTACTCCTACCCAAGTGTGAAGAGTACTCTGGTGAGCTCCCAGGTCTTCCAGAACTAACCTTACTTTCCAGGTTGAGTCTGCCATGACTAAAAGGACCCAGTGGGCCTCTACTACCTACGGGCTGTGGAGTTCCTATGGCATACCCACACCTTCGCTTACCTGCAAGTGGTCACAACTACTCATGCCCTTCAGTGGGACATTTCTAGGTCCTGAATCCATCGCTTTTATCCCAACTGTACTCATGCTCCTCCAACAGACCCAGTTCCTTTGGTGGCTATCCTAAGCCTGGCCTAAGGAAATGACAGACCAAGAGATCCCTATGGCTACAGCCCTCCTTTGAAAAATGAGAGATGTACTTGGGGGAATTGGCATAGGCTTGGAGAGTGTGGGGTAAAGGCTTGGGTACTGCTGAACAGTTACAATAGGTCATTCTAGAAAAGAAATACTCATTAGAAAAGGCTTCACTATCTAACTGCTGCAGAATCTCATTTTAAGATGTGTTACATTTGTTTATGCCATGGAATATTTGTTAAATGATGCAAAGATGTGTTGTATTCTTTTATGTTACATTTGTTTAACTCTGCGAAGCTGTGTTACTTTGCCTGTCTAAACACCTGGATGGTCTAATAAAGAACTGAATGGCCAGTAGCTAGGCAGGAGAGAAGACAGTCAGGCCTGACAGACAAGAATAAAAAGGAGGAGAAATCTACAAGAGAAGATTAAGGAACAAGAAAGGGAGGGTAGGATGATGCAAGAGTCCAGCCACTCAGCTACACAGAAAGCCACAGAGTTAGAAGGAAAGAAAGGTATACAAAATAGAGAAAGATAAAAGCCCAGAAGCAAAAGATAGGTAGTATAATTCAAAGTCAAAAAAAGCTGGCTAGAAACAAGCCAAACTAAGGCTGGGCATTCATAAATAAGAAAAAGACTTTATGTATTTATTAGGGAGATGGGTGGCAGGCCCCAAAGAGTAAGAGCCAAAAGAGTAAAAATAAAAACCAAACAATTACAGGACCCAGAGTCAGAGTACTATTCCGAGAGGAGGGGAAAGGGTGAAGTACATTAACAAAAGAGAACTTAGAGTTAAAAGATGAATAGAGGCCACAGAGCAGACTTTCCAGAGGCAGGCCTCCATGATGGCCTTGGGAGGGAGCTTGTTCATGAGATTAACAGGGTCTGCTGGACCTTTTAGCTCAAATGGGACCCAAACTAACTGTGCCAGTGGCTCACTCTTCAAAATGCTGAGACTAAAGCTAACCATGTTTTTACCTTATGGTACCCTACTCCTCTCGAATATTACTTCCTATAACTGCAGTGTGACATCCTATGTCCTAATCGCCCATGTTACTCAATTAAATATCCTATTGTCAAACTCACAGGATTAGAAGAGATTATTTAATGCTCTACCCATTGATGATATATAGTCTATGAAACAAAACTCTTTCCCTTTCAGATTCTCAACGGGAAAATGGCATCTGGCTTTGTCCCCAACAGGAATGGGGCTCAGACTTCATCCAAACCTAGCTTCTAGCATCCACTCTTATCAGAAATTACATAGGGTACATTAGAAATGCTTTATATTGTTGGGAGAAACTAACTAATGATACAGATATTCATCAGTTTCTCACTTGAGGTTTCCAAACATGCCTTCAATCCTACAGGTCTCTGGTGCAATGCTCAGCCAGCTATATAATTACAATTCACCTTACTAAACAAAATTTGTGCTAATCATGATGTAGAGGAATTTCCTCATTAACCTTGTCTCTTAATGTTCCCCACGAGGCTTCAGTAGAGGAAACTGGCCCCAGCACATGATAGGCTTCTTGAACTCTTGAAATGGATGAATGGCCTCCTCCATGGTGCATATCTGACAGTAGGTAATGGTGGCAGAGAGATCAGCAATCTTTTGTTTTTCTATTTTATTCTATCTTGCTTGTACATCAGCTCCCAGGTACCATTCTTTTGTCCCCTTCATCTATAAAGTCTTTTTTATCCATGTATCCCCTTGCTCCCCCTCTCTTCCCTCCTCCCAATTTCTCCTAGTCAGTCTTCAGTCTCTCCCCTCCCCATTCCGCCATCCCCTTCTCCAAAAGGGCAAGAAGTCCCAAGGTGGATCAGCTCAGCATCCATTCCAGGCAAGTCCAATTTCCTCATCTAATATCAAAACTGGGTTAGGTGTTTCTCTGGAGGGAATGGGCTCCGAGGTGCCAGTCCATGCATAGAAACACAATATGATCCTTCTCCTTGAGACTTCACATACTGCCCATGTCAATCAACAATTGCCTACCCCTGTAGGGCCTAGCTCCTTTTCCTCATGGTTCCCCAGTAGCTGTTCTTGATTCAGTCAGCTCCCCAGAGCTCCAGCCAGCCATCACTGTGGGAATTTTCCTCATAATCCCTATTCCCTTGTTCATATAGACTCTCCTACCCCCACTCTCAGCTGGATCAGGAGCTCAGCCCAGTGCTCAGCCATGTATCTCTGCCTTCACCTCTATTCATTGTTGGATGTAGGCTCTGTGATGACACTTAGGGTGGTTATTCACTATAGGGGAAGTCCTGTCTAGGCACCACCTTCACTATTGGTTGGAGACTTAGCCAGGGACATCCTGTGAATTTTTGGAGGTTTCCATAGCACCCAGTCTCTTTCCAACCCCACATTGGCTTCCTCTATTAAGATCTCCATCTCTTTTTTCCCCCCTCTGTGTTGCTCCTCTCACTCAATCATCTCCTTCTCTCATGATTTGTTCCCACCCCTTCTTGGTCAATATCCCTTATGCTCCCAATTAGTTAAGGAGATCATCTCTATTTTTCTTCCTAGGGGATGTCTCTTCTTGGATGTCTCTCTTAAGTTCTTTCTGATCCTAAGCTGTTCAGGAGTTGTGGCTTGTAGCTTGGGTATATTGTTACCTGTGACAAAGCCTGCTCAGGGTTATTTGGATGACTTTCTTGCCTGTTCTCTTTGTCTCATGAGGGAAAAACTGCCTGAGCTGTTTTCTAACAATGCTTTCAGTAGTTCATGCTGTTTGTCATATAGTTTTAATACAGCTTATTGTCCAGTTGTTTTAAGGGTTGGTAAACATCTTGAAACATTTTTGTGCATTATATGTTTTAAATTACATGCATTTGTAGGCTTGCAATTGTTTTTCCTCTAGTCAGAGTATGGCTTCCTATTTTACCAATTCCATTTTATTTTCTTATTTTGACGATGCTGTCATTCTTTCATTGTTGTGAAATTTAGGTGAACCTGAGCATGTGGGACACTCTTGGTGTTCTTCATTATTACAACTTAGAGAATAAGGGACTGAACAAGGATTATCTGCTGCACATTCCATTGAGGACATTAGAACTATGACTGCTAAATGGCACCATGTAAGGGTGTCCAGTGAAGCTCGATGTTGAGAACTTGATGGGCCAATGAGAGATACTCCTGTTTCAATGACTTAGAGGCAGAGGGTCCAATGAAAAGTCAGCTTCTGTGTTTCATGGAATCCCACAGGGGCATGGACCCATGAAAATCAGTCTCCAGTTTCTGATAACTAGCTTAAGAGCAGCACAGACCTGATCTCAGGATTTAGAGTAATCTGCTTATTTAGGAGATGCTGTTTCACATCCTATCTTCCTATCAGAAACTAATGTGGGAGCCCAGACTACTTGATTCATGCCTCAAGCAAAAAGGCCGTCTTATGGACAGCCATTTTATCTGAAAGACCATCACCACCAGGCAGCAAGTCTAGTGACTAAATTGCTTATGCAACCACCAGACCCTGATGTCTCATCTGCAACATTCCAGAAGAAACCAAAGCAAATAGATTTATAAGTTCTAGATTCTAGAGGTACCAATGATTGTGTCCAGTAAGTTAACAGGGGTAGAATACAGGGTCTGCAAACAGGGCTAGGGGAGCCCAGAGGAGATGGTCTGTGGATGGCAATGGGGCCACTACAGAGGAAGTGGGTGGCTTGGACTACCACTTTCTCAGGTTTACATATATTGTGCAAGGTCAGCTCCCTTGACTTTTCAGATTGAATGGTATTGATAGTAGGAAAATAGACTCAAGTTCACCATGATACACTCTGAAAAATAGACACTAATTACTAGAACCATCCCATTATCTCCACAAAGGCATTGCCAGAATACTTTGAAACAATGTGCTAAAAATTATTTGAATCCAGCATTCAAACAGATCAAAGGTCTCCAGGTCATAAAACTTATTTGACAGTTGAACCAATCTGGGATTTAGTCCACTGTCCTGTTGTTTATCTAGGGGCTGTGGGGAGAGATCTGTCACATCTCAGACCTCTGACCCTGTGTGGAAGCCAATAGGCTGGACTGCAAAGCCAGGAGCGCACCTCTGCTCCTGTAGGAGTGGGGAAGTGCACCAGGGAAGGGGGGAGTCTGGTGATTCTCAAAGGGGAAACCTTGATAATCCAACAATTATTCTACTCAAATGTGTATGTAGGATATGTCTTTCCTAGGTGGGGAAAAAGCACCCCCCCACACACAAAGATCTTAAACTTGAGCCATCAGTGCCTGTGTGGAACTGTTACTGGTACCATCAAGGTGGATACCATGGTATATGTGTCCATGACAGTGGTTATGTTGTCAGGATAGAACAATCCTGAGATCTGTATAGGCTGTTAATTCTGGAGGTCTGTTTCAACAAGCCTAAAGACTTAGTGTAGACAGAGTCTGCATGGATATACTGCAAGGGAGTGGAGAGAATGGCAGCCTTTCCACAGAGGGGATTGCGTCAGGATGAGTCTCCTCACCTTTCCTCATTGGTGAAAGACTTCAAGAAAACCTACTGCAGGTAGTCAAAGGATTTCTGAGCAGTGTGAAAATGCTAATCACTGGGAAGCACCGCATCCAAATAAGGTCCTGTTAATGACCTTATCTGTTAATGGAAGGTTACTTCCATTCTTCTTCTCTGCCTCTCAGAATATTCTGTTCTAGAATTACTGAGATTGTATCGGGCAGAGGGAAGAGATGACCATTTGTACAAAAAAATTATATGGTGCAACACTACAGAAAAAGAGCAGCCATGAGGGCCCAAGGAATCTTGGGGGATGATCAAGATAGAACCAAGGACCTGAGTGAGAGAAAGTTTCTCTGAGGTCTCTCAGGTTGGGGCCATGTGCATATGTCAAAAATTAAGAGCCAAAGGTTCACTGTAGTTCAAAGGAGGAGGCAGGCTCATTAGATATGCTTCTGAACTGTACGTGTCTGATGAGTTAATACTGGCAATTTGAATCACCACTCACCCTTCCCCACCAGAAACCAGTAGTGTGTGTGTGTGTGTGTGTGTGTGTGTGTGTGTGTGTGTGTGTGTGTGTGTGAGAGAGAGAGAGAGAGAGAGAGAGAGAGTTGTTTCACCTTGACGGCTTTAGGAAAATTGACCCTTATGTCCATGTTGAAATTAGTTTTGAAGCAGAAAGCTTCCTGTGGAGCTACTTTGCTTAATTCTTTTTATCAAGCCACTTTTAAAATGAATTATTCCTCTAAGTGTATTCATATATAGGTTGCTGTGTGAATTTAATAAGGCACTAAATGGATTTGCAGGCTTTTACCAAAAAAAAAAAATGTTGATTTATGCACATACTTTTGCCAAGTACAATTTACAAACTTTATTCTTTTCTACTGAGCCTTGAAAAATATTCTTGAAGTAACTATTCTGTTACCTCAAAGAAAAAAGGAGGTATAGTGATGACCTCCTGTGACTGTTGTGGTAGGGTAGATAGAAAATAAAATAAACTTTGTGTCACAGAAGAAAAAAATGACTATAACTATTCTTTCTTATGTCCAACAAATAGATTAGCATTTCATGATGTCCAGTTTGTGCTAACATATCTATTTGTATGAATATATTATATAAGTTCCCTGTGAAAATTTATTTTTTTATTTTATTTTTGAGACCAAACTGCAGTAAGCCCAACATTTACACTCTGTAGCTCTGTTTCAGCAGTCTGTGACACACAGCATGATAGTGTGAGTTCTAACAGGCTTGGGCAACTAATCTTACTCCCATGACTTTCCTATTTGACGCCAACATAGCCTCTCTCTTGGGCAGGGCTCCATTCACTCTCTGTAGCTTTCCTGGGAAAGAACATATTCCTGGTTGGAATTGGAGAATATCCTCCTGAGCGAGGTTTCACAAACCCAGAAATATATGCAGGGGATGTATTCACTCTTTCGTGGACTTAAAAAAAAAAAAAAAAGATGTCATTGTATGTAAGAGCTCAAGGCTAGAACATAGCTAAATTACACAGTGTTTTACTTCTGCATTGATGGCCTCTGGCAGGGGTGTGGGTGAGGAAGGACTCGTTTTCCTTAAGGGTCTGGCCACAGGGAGTTTAATTATGCTCCAGTAAGTAAATGAGCAGCATGAATGGGCCTTTTTGTAAATGGGGAGATTATAAGAGTGGGTATGAAACTGAAAGGACTGATAACTGAGTTTGATGGGGTACATGATGTAAAATCACCAAATAATAAAGAAAAATATTATGCTGAAAAAATAAAAGAACATATTCCTGGAGTCTTCAACATCCTGAACTCTCCAGTACCACTTGGTCTTTAGCTTCCTGTCTTCACACATCACCTTTCAGGGGCTGCTTATAGGGACTTTAGCCTCCTTACACATTGTCTAGACACTTAGGCTATCCTTTAAGATATGGCTGGAAGCTCCATGACCTTGTAGCACTTATATTTACATGTCTACAGAAATAGCATCACATGGATGACATCAGAATCTTCTGTTAGCTTGATTAGTAATCAGACACACTTAAACATGCCTATATTGTCTTTGGGTACTTGAAGGGTACTGTGCAGGGTACATCAGATCCTGACACAACAATTTTGTAAGCAGTCCCACATGACTAAAGAATCCCATAAAGTATATCTTTTCAAGAGAAATCCTTTTAAATAAGCATAACATTTTATACTTTTGAGCCTGTGGTGGGTGGGGCCTGCCAAATTACAAAAAAAAAAAAACCTTTTAGGCATTTTTACTGTTGTTCTAATGCATAGTATATGACTTCCTTTTAGTGATCCAATCTTCAATATTATGTTTGTCTTAGCTCCAACACTGCGTAGTCTTTTGGATAGAGTTTTTTTGTTTCTGTTTCTTTTGTTTTTAAGATATACCTCCTCAGCAGCTTTGGGATCTCAGTTCTTACCATAAACCTGGTTAAGAGAAATAGCAATAACCATGCCACAGCCTGAATGATGGACTGTCACAAAAATATCTCTATTAGATTAATTAATTAGCCTTACTGTCCTTAAAAGACTCATAATAGAAACAATGTAGCAAGTTTGTTGCCATAAATGGACTCTAGCTCTGTTTCTTGTTCTCCTACAAAACCTCATGAGCACAGTCTTTTCCTTCAATGTGCTGTCTGTAGGCACTAAGCCTTCTGAGCGCCCACAAGAATCTCCCACTTCTTTTCTGTGGCTATTAGTACCAAACCCTTTGGGATTCTTACTGCAAACCAGGTCTTTGGACTCAAGGAAATACATTGTCAAGGGAAATTACAGCAATGATCTCACTCCTGTTATCATTTGCTTTTGTTGGTCAGATATCTACCATTGGGGTAGAAATTAATTGAGGAATGATTTATCTCTTCAACTTCAGACACATTACATGAAGCAGGTCACATCATGGTGGGGTGGAGAGGAAAACAAGGTTGGGCTGAACAAGAATAAGCCCACAAGGGCTACTGCCTTCAGGTTCTAGGATTGCCCCAAATAGAACCACCATCTGACCAAGCACTCAACAGTAAATGTGGCCATTTCATATTCAAATCATAACACAAGTAATAAAAAGATATGAGATTAAAGTGAGGCACATTTCTTCAGTGTTTATCACTTGAATGTCCTCAAAATTGTTTTGAAAAAATAGTACCTAAAAAAAAGGAGATTAAGAGTTTTCAGAAGTCACTACAAATATCAGCTTATGATTCACAAAGTTGCATCAACTTCAAATCAAGCATAAAATTTTCAAAACTCAGTTACACAAGAATATGGTTGGAGTCCAAAATTAAAGATAATATCTTCACACCAGAGAACAATGACATATTTCTTTCAAAGGTTCAAGAGTTAAACTACAACAGACTCAGTAACAGAAGTAATAAAATCTAAGGCAATTTACTGACCTTTTGAAAAATAAAATATTGTCAACCTAGACTTTTGTATGTAAGCAGACAGACCAAGGGTAAAATAATGTAAGGTAAATAAGAGTCAGAATTTACTGGAAGCAGATTTTATTTATGTGTTGAACATTTGATATATGCCAAGATTTATGCTAAGCACCATTATGAATTCTAAATTACCATAAGAAATCAATCAAGTGGTATGAATTATGATTACATAGATACGCAAACTATGGCTAAAGGAGATTACAAAATGAAGTTCTCACTGTCTGTTCTTAAGGTTCCTACTTTTAATGATGTCACCACCATTGTGTCTAGAATATAATGGTTCTCAAAGCTGGTAAAAATATATTGCTTGGGTCTTGGAGTGACCTGAATTTCCCAGAACTTTTGCAGGCTGTCTTGAAGGTTTTGACAATTTAGAGGTTAGGGAACAAACATCTCTATTATAGATACCCTGCTGTATTGATCTTTCTGATTACTCATTTTGCTACCATATGTGTGGTGGTTAGACTAGGAATACCCACACTCTCTTCCCAGCCCCCAGACTCCTGTGTTGGAATGCTTGGTCCATAGTGAATGGCTCTATTAGGAAGCCTGGTGTTGTTGGAGCAGGTGTGGACTTGCTGGAGGAAGTATGTCACTCTGGGGGTGGGCTTTGAGGTTTCCGAAGCTCAAGTCTGTTAACTTCTGCTGGCTGCCAGCCGATCAAGATGCAGAACTCTCAGCTACGAGTCTAGTACCCTGCCTGCCTGCATCCCACCATTATTTCCCACCATGATGATAATGAACTAAACCTCTGAAACTGTAAGCCAGCATCAATAATGTTTTCCTTTAGAAGAGTTGCCATTGTCATGGTATTTCTTTAAGCAATAAAATCTTAACTAAGACAATACTCTAAAACCTAACTGTGTGCCAGAGACTTCACTGATTTATGTATTTATAAACAAAATTTTTCCATGTCAAAAGATTATGTTTCTTATCCTTAATAAGTACATAGCATAGCATGCGTTGTATTAGTTGCTTGCTTGCTGCTATGAGAAAATATTCTGACAAAAGCATGTTAAGGAGGGTATATTTTGACTTACTTTTTCAGGGTGCATCACATCAGGACAGGGAAGGCATGCTGACAGGAGCTTGAGGCAGCTGGTCACACTGTATTGGAAACCAGAAAGTAAAGGATGATGGATCCTCTTGTTTGGCCTTTTTATCTAGTCCAAGACCTCAGAGTCAAGGTAGATCTTCCTATGTAAAGTAACCTACTCTAGATAATCTCTTACCAACACACCCAGAGGCTACCTAATCTAGTCAATCTCTCACAGGCATGCCTAGAGCCTACCTAATCGAGTCAATCTCTCACAGGCATGCCTATTGGCTACCTAATCTAGTCAGTCTCTCATAGGTAGTTCTGGAGGTTTACCACCGGGTGATTCTAGATCCTGTCAAGTAAAACAATTAGTATCAATAATCACATGTATTTTGCCAATAGCTATATTAATACATTGTATATTTGGGCATTTATCAAATTTAAGGCATCATCTTAGGGGTTTTATGTGCATCATCTCATTGAACCATTTTAAAACACAACAGAAAGTATGACTGTTACTTTTATTTTATAAATAAAATTCAGATAGGGAGACATTGCATTACCTTACATTTTCTTTTTTCCAGATTATAAGATATTAGTATGAAAAACAGTCTTCAACCTGCAGCTTTTTAACACAGTTACAACATTGTGTTGTGTCCTTGGGACACAAGGAGATGATGCAGGCAAAAATGGGAAATAGTTTGATACAGTGGACAGCCATTTGGTTTGGGGTAATGTACACCTTCCTCCTCCAGTAACCGGGCACCTCACAGTCTAGTCCCTTAACCTATATGTATTATGCACACACATCCCCCTTCAAAAATGCTCCTACCATCTTAACCGCTGAGCCATCTCTCCAGCCCCTCCTACCATCTTCAAAACCTCTCTGCTACTATCTGCATCAGGCTATGCATATGTTCTTCCCGAAACAGTGGCATAAGTTTTTCCACCACTGGTTTAGATATTTTCAATTCAAGAATGTTCTCAGCATATCTGGATATGGAGAATAAAAAGGACCAGTGTGGTCTGATCTGACTGTCGCGGCATGTGCCACAAAGCAAAACTTTCTTCTAGTAACCTGGAAAGGGAGAATCCTCTATTCACCATCTTGTACCTAATATATATATATATATATGTATATATATATATATATTATGTGTGTGTGTGTATGACTAAAATCAGATGCATTATCAGAAAGGTCATGTACAGTCAAGAAATTATTATAGAATCTAATCTATTGATCAAGATGGAGGACCACCCAAAGTATACCCTTGTATACCCAAAGTATACAAGCTGTTCATACCCTTCGACCCCATGTGATCCACTGCCATTTCCTTTTTAGACTATGCATTACTGCTTCACTTCAAATAAAATTACCTCACTTCTTTTACAAATCCAAGGGAAGCCTTATTTTCAGTTCTTTGGATAAGGACCAAGAGCCTGAGAACCAGAGTTCCCAACCACACTGAGACTTAATGAGTTATTGTAGAAGAAAGGAGAACAGAAAGATACTTTAAATTAATTGCATAGAAAAGTTAGAAAATATAGTAAATTTAGACACTTAATCATCTAGTAGTCAAAAATTTTCTGTGCTTTTATCTGTCTCTAAAGAATAAGCAGACACTATTATTATTATTATTATTATTATTGCTGCTGCTGTTGTTGTTGTTGCTTATTTGTGCAGGGTGTGAGGACATCCAGATGAAGTGCTACATGTGAGCTTTTTGGAATAAGCAAACTTCTCACTCTCCTTCTCAGAGTTAGAACTGTGGTTATCTTAAAGGTAAGTCTCAAGCTCTTACTGTTTCTCAGATGTTAGGATTGGGGAGAAGAGTACAAAGGAAATAGTTGAGATGTTTTTCTACTGGCCCTTTTCCATCCACAGCAAGATTGAGGTGGATAGTCCCGAAGCTAGACTCCTGCTCTAATAAAATAATCTTATTCTTATTAGCTGAGAAACAGATATATGATAGAAACGCACAAGCTAGGGCCTGAAAGTGGTGAGCACTGAGGCTTTTCACTGTCCGGTTGCTGCCTTTCAGCTTCAGCAATATGTTTTATTTTGAAATGTCACATGATTGCTTATCAATAGTGTGGGTCACCTTAGAGGAACAAGACAAATCATTTGGCTCTGCAAAGCACATATTTTATTTATTTTCTTCAGGGGATGTACTTTATAAAAATGCAAAGTAAATGTTTTGCTAAAAGCAAAAGATCAATTGAGTATTTAGTTTTTAGCTAATAACACCTGTCTTTTCTGTGATTTTATTTTGAATTGGTAGAGTTCTTTTCCTTTTTTTAACAGAAGAAGACAAGGAAAAAGAGACTATGCAAAATAACATCTTAGTAGGCTTTCTGGAAGAAAAGAAACAGTCTTCTCTCATCCATCTCTTAACATGTTGGGAAAAGCCTCTGGGGGTCTTTGAGAAGTTATTAAAAAGTCATCTGGGGAGCTGCGATGTGTCTGCTGTAGATATTTGAGATATAGCACTCCTACTGATCTTTTGAAAACCTCAATATGCCCCTTGATAGACATTAAAGACTTTTTTATTGAAGAAGGAAAAAAAGAAACACATTTCTAGTATGCTCATCTCTTAATACTAATAGCATCTAACAATGGGTTTGTGGTGGAGATTACTTTCTTAACCAGTGTGCATAATTTAGCTTATCAACTCTGCTGCTAGTGTTGCTTCCTGAACTGAGCCTTCCTTGGACATGTCCAAGAAATAGCTAGCTGAGTTAGTCTGTTAGATGAGAAAATCTTTGAGACATGATGGAAAACATGTGGTAACATGTAGGGTGAAGTCCATGGGATTGGGTGTTTTAAGAGCTGACATCCTGGGGCTGGAGAGATGGCTCAGAGATTAAGAGCACTGACTGTTCTTCCAGAGGTCCTGAGTTCAATTCCCAGCAACAACATGGTGACTCACAACCATCTATCCTGAGATCTGTTGCTCTCTTCTGGCACACAGGCATAGTGGAGGCAGAATGTTGTATACATAATAAATAAATTTTTTTAAAAAAAGATCTGACATCCTGTCTTGGTGAAGTTCTTCACTAATGGCTAAAACTTTCCAGTCCTTTCTGTATCTGCAGAATGGGAGAACAAGGTGTGCATTGTTTGTTTTTAAAAACTTTGTTGATAGCTAAATGGAAATGCTAAAAGTGGGCTGAATATGCTGGTAGGTGCCTGAAATCTCAGTCTAGACTTCATAATGGGTTCTTTTCACAAACAACAAACAACAAACAAAAAACAATGAATTGTGCATGTGATACAGCTTTGACAAATACAGAGATACAAAAGATCCTGACAGTAGAAAATTTTGCTGAAAAGCTCATCAGCTTTGTGTGTGTGTGTGTGTGTGAGAGAGTGGATAGGACATTGAGTTCATTGCCAAGCACATTGCTATTTACTGGCAACCATACTACAAAAGGCATAACTGTAAAGTACAACTTGGGAAGCAACTGTCTTGGTAAAGAATGGGAGATTGAAGCTTAATGCCTCTTAGTCATGCCATAAGGAGACAAAGCTGGATGGACTTCATGGGATTCTGGAAATGATTGCACAAGCGAGCTATACATAGGGTTTGCTGTGGCTTAGATGTGGTGTGTGTCTGTCTCACAAAGATTCATGTGCTAGCAGCTTGCCCCACGGTGTGGCAGTGCTAAGATCCTGAAACCTTTGAAAGATGGAGCCTAGCAGAAGGCAACAAGCCATTGAGCATTGGGAAGAAGTTAATGCTGGCTTTGAGGAGTGAATTAGCTGTGAGGATAAGTTGTATAAATGGAGGCCATCTTACAAGGACATGGTGCTGCCATGGTGTGCAGACATTTCAGCCAGAATGGTCATAAATCAAATGAATCTCCTTAGTTTATAGAGTATCCAGTGACAGCATTTGTATTACCAACAGAAAACAGAATCACTATTCCCATTGGGAAAGGCTTGTATGCTGTCTTTTTTTAATTCTTAAAGTGAGGAGATAGACATGCAAAAATCTAGCAATACACAAATATGATGACACAGAACACAAACAAGGAGGTTTTTATCATGTGCATGACAGGGGTAGAGAAGTTTCTACACATTTCATCTAATTTGATCATAAACTAGCAGTATTACCTTCAAAGATGGCAATGATGCAAAAGAATTTCTATTGATGCTTGAGAAAATGGATAGTTAATTAAGCATGAAGGTATGAATAACTGTGATTGGGGGGTGCTTGAGACTCTATGCCCAGGGAATGGTGCCATCCATAGTAAGTTTGATATTCCTTGATCAACAATCTCCATGAAGATAATCCTCATGGCCACATACGTAGGCCAGTCTAATGTAGAAAAATTGAGAGTTTCCTCTCAGATAATTCTAGGTTATGTTAAACTAATACCTAAAGCCAATTATCACAATATGCTCTCTCTATATCAAGTAAAATTAATTTTCTATTAATTAGAGCTTTTGATATAAAGCTGCTGTCTGTGTGGATCTCTTTGTGGATGTCATACTCCTTCATGCAGATTTGTGGAAGAGGGACCATCTTTCAAGTATTCACATTAGAGTTGGTGTAAATTAGCTATTTTGACATAAGAATAATTACTCTGTGTTAGTAATTATCTCGTTCTGATTATGCTTGTTAAACATAACCACAGTAAAGCCAATTTCATTCTAACCTGCTCTGACCCAGTAGGATCTATTTGCTCATATTTTCCTTAGAAGGTCTTTCTACAGACAACCCTTACTATAAGGCACAGAAGTTTGTCTTTTCAAACCACTTAGCTTGAGTATGCCACATGATCAACCTTTAAATGGGGCTTAATTATAGAATAACAGTCCTCAACCACTGGGTTATGACACCTTTGGGGCCAAATGACCCTTTCACAGGGGTCATATATTAGATATCCTACAATCAGATATTTACACTACTGTTTGTAACAGTAGCAAAATTACAGTTATGAAACAGCAATAAAATAATTTTATGGTTGAGGGTCACCACAGTATGAGGAACTGTACTAAAGGGTCACAGCATTAGGCAGGTTGAAAGCACTGCTATAGCATCTGTCCTAATTCTATGATGAACTGACCTGTAAACAAGGAATAGGTTAAGCCTGTTACAGGAAGTCTTGCTTCTGTTTTAAAACACCTTTACTGTTGTCTTGACAACTATCCACACTTTCCATGCACTATGATGTGTTCTGAAACTCTGACACTGGAGAAGGTATCTGAGGTAGCATCTCTGCTGCCCCGGCCAGCAGGGTCTTCAGCGTGGACCTAGACCTCGGAAGGAAGCAAATGGAAGGCAGGAACACAAAGGAACGAAAGGACAAGACAAATTTTTCTGTTTAAGTCTTCTCAAGCTTTATTATTACAGTCAAATATTTATACAGAATCTCTGCCATGCAGGTAGCTGGGAGGAAAGGGGTGGGATGTTCAAAAGAATGTGAGGGGAAGTAACAGACAGGGTAGAATTGATATAGAAATCTATCTGTTATCCGTTGAGGGTCTGGGGAAGGTCACCTTGCTGATCTGGGAAGGTCAAAGAGAAAGCCTGAAGTCAAGGTTTAGATTAACAATGAGGGTGTGTAGTCTCTGGTATTTCGCTATCTAGGGTATAGGCTGCTGGCTAGCTGTAGAAGTTAATTTATAAAATATGGCTAAGTTGACTTTGGCTCCCAACACTCTGCCACCTGCAAGAACATTAGCTGCTACAGTTATCCCAACAGTGTTTCTCTGCGGCCGGGTTTATTTCTAAGCCAATATCTTTTTCTTGTGACTTGTTTTCTTCCAGTCAAGAAATTCAATAGTTGGAGGCTCACATCATCATCTGAACAGGGGGCTTGCTTGCCTATACTAAGCTTTCTCTCTAGGGTTCCCTCCAACGCAAACACTTTGCTTCAAGCCTGCTAATGTTTTTCCTCTTTGGGCTTCCTATCCGAAGTTACAACATCAACACTACCGTTTTTTTCCATTACTTTATTTTTCTTACTTATTCTTATTTAAGAATTCTTTCTTATTCTCTGCTGTTCAGAGAAGTGAGAACCTAATTATAATTGGCTCAACTGCCTTATTATGCTCAGTGCATTTTGCTGGATGATACTTAAGAATCAAAGATTTTTTAGAACTCCAGGTCAAGTGAACCAGTGCAAATTTTTCCAGTTCATTTTAACATTAAACAAAAGCATATTTGATTTTCAAATATATCTTCCCCAGTTCCTCATTCTACTATTTCTAGGTAGCATAAGCAGAACAGCAAGACTCCCAGCCTGTAAGGTAATTAATAGGACTGGTAGGTTGGGGCACCAAGGATCTGAACCCAACTAGCTACAGATACACCCTGACTTCTGTGCTCCATTTTTATTTTAGGTAATGATGCTAGAGACTGACTTTTTTCTTGTGGAGAGACTGCCTTTAACACTGGATGTAGATGGAATGGAGTGGAAGCTTCCAGGGTCACAGGCCTCTGTCTCCATTAGTCTTACTATTTCAGTGGACTCTCATGCCTTGTACAATCTCAAGCCCTTCATTATCTTTTGGGCTTGTTTATTTTTCCTGTCAGCATGTAATCACCGTATATGATAACTGATTACTTTTTCATACAGATATATAACATACTTTGAGTATACTCCTGCTTCTTCTCCTCACCATTCCTTTCTTTCCATTTTCCCATCAGTCCACTTTGCTCCCTAAATGATTTCTCTTTGTTACATATGCATACATTATTTTATGCATCTACATAAATTCTTAGAACCACAAACAAGAGAAAACATTTGGACTTTGTTTTTTACTTTCTTTTTTTTTTTTTAATTATAAATGATTGACCAATAGCTCAGGCTTATTACTAACTAGCTCTTACATTCTAATTTAACCCATATTCCTTATTTACTCTCTGGCAACTCCTTTGACTCCAGCCTTCTTCCTCCCAGCATTCTCCTAGTCAAACTCTTCTGCCTAATCTTATCCTGTTCAACTATTGGCCAATCAACTTCTTTATTAAATCAATCACAGTGACAAATCTTCACAGTTGGGCTTGGTTTTTGTGAGACTGAATTAATCTACTTAGTATGATCAATTGCAATGGCATTCATTTTCCTACAAAAGGTGGAATATACTGTACCTTTCTCTGTTGATAGATGCCTAGGCTGGGTCTGTGACTTAGCTACTGAGACTAGATTTGAAATAAACACTGATGTGCAAATATCTCTCTAAAATGTCAGCTTAAAGTTCTAAGGGTAAATATACAGAAGTATTATTACTGGGAAATATGGCAGATCTAGTTTTAGTTTCTGAGTAACCATATTGATTTTCCTAGTGTCAGCACTACTTTATGTCCTTAGTAACAGTATGTGTGGCTTCCTTTTTGTCCACCGCTGCACCAACATGTGATCTTCTTGGTGACTGACATTCTGACTGAGGAGCTCAGTGTGGTTTTGACTTACAACCCTGTCAGGCTAATGATGTTGATTATTTTCCTACATTTTCGGGGCCATTTGTATTTCATCTTTGGAGAGTGGACTGTTCATTTCATTGGCACAGTTATTGACTGGGTCGTTTGATTTTTTGCTATTGAATTGAGTGTTTACATATTGTAGATAATAACCCCTTGTCAAACATGTCTAACACAAATATTGTAGGCTGTCTTTTCATTTGATTAGCTATTTTTAGAACAAGTTTTGTTCATTGACTTATTTGTTTGTTGAGACAAAATTTCTCTGTGTAGCTCCGGCTGCCCTGGAACTAGCTCTAAATCAGGCTGGCCTTGAACTCACAAAAATACACCTGCCTCTTCTTCTGGCATGCTAGGATTAAAGGTGTGAACTACCACTGATATTGCATAAGCTTTTTTAATTCCTTGAATCCATTTTGTAAATTACTTGCATTATTTTCTGGGTAAGTAGAATCCTATTAAGAAACTCTTTTTCTTTTCTTCTTTTTTTTTCTCCTCTATTTTGAAAGTTTCCCCTACCTTAATTTTCTGCTTACAATTTCAGGTCTTAAAATATTTAACTCATTTGAAGTTGATTTCTGTACTGAGTAAGAGACAGGGCATAGTTTTATTATATTACATGTAGATATCACTTTTACTTGATACCACTGTTAAAAACACTGTGTTTTCTCCAATGTATATTTTTAGCCCCTTGGTTAAAAATTAGAGGGTTGTAGTTGCATAGATCTGTACCTGGAGCCCCTATTTTATTCCATGGACTATGTAACTATTTTTGTGCCAGCACATGCTGTTTTGTTACTATGACTGTAATATAACTGGAAGCTGAATGTGTCTTACAACAAAGAGAACAGATGACAGGTTTGGTAGAAAAAAAAAAAAAAAAAAAAAAAAAAAAACAACTGAGCCCAATTACCCTTCAGAATAAGCTTCATTAGGAGAGAGAGTCTCACGACCACGAGACCATGATGGGTGGATTAGTGTATCATATCAGTGATGGGTCTTAAAGGGGAAGAAAAGCTGTACTTGAAAACCTGGGGAAGGGCTTCAATGCAAGATAGTTTAAAGTGACAGAACAGGAGGGGGTGTCATCATGAATAATACGACCAGAGAGTCTAAAAGAGGAATCCGCTTTAAAAAAAGTATATCTGGGGGCTGGAGAGATGGCTCAGCGGTTAAGAGCACCGTCTGCTCTTCCAGAGGACCCGGGTTCGATTCCCAGCACCCACATGGCAGCTAATAACTGTCTGTAGTTCCAGTTCCAGGCAAAACACCAAGGCAAATAAATAAGTAAATAAATAAAGTTTTTTTTAAAAAAAAAGTATATCTGACTTAAAAGTTTAGGGTAGCTGGTGGGAAATTTCACATGGTGTGATTTAGTCATTCATAATCTATATAAGGAGAAGCTACTGGGCAGGATATTAAATTATTTTGTAGCTTCAAGGAGGAGGGACTGTAAGGCCATAACACAGCATAGCCTTTTAACTGTATGTATGTGAAAGAGACACTTTCTCCAAAGGGAGATTTTGTAGGCTGAGATAGGCACTCAGAGGGTCTGTGATCTAGGGATATGTTGATACCACCAGCTCTGGGGTTTGTTTTTGAAAAAAAAATATTTACAAAGTCATGTCTGATAAGGCTCTAGAAGCCAGAACAAAAGCTTAACAATGCAAACTGTTTTAAAATGAGCTGATGGCCTGGATACACATGCCCTGAAGAGCATGCTCACATAGTCAGTAAGGACATGAAAAGACACTTAGCATCCTTAGTCATTGAGGAAACAGTTTTCTTTGTGCTCAGCCTTACTTTGGGTCTCTGAAGTCATTTGTGTTTTTATATGAATTTTATTATTTTCCCCTATTTCTGTAAAGAATAACATTGGAATTTTTATGGGAACTATATTGAATCTGTAGGTTGCTTTTGGCAGATATCCATTTTAATTCCTTCAGTTTATGAACATTCAAAGTCTTCCCATCTTCTAGAATCTTCTCAGATTTCGTGTGTGTGGGCACGCCCATGTGTTTGTGTGCACATGAATTTTTAAAGCTTTCAACATAGCAGTCACTCAGTTACTTAGTTAAATGAACTCTTGAACTCTAAAGTATTTTATATTCAATTAATTCTGAGGCCACTATCAGTGTGAATGGAGTTGTTTTCTTGGGGTTTTTTTCCCCCTTGAATTTTTTTTTTTTATTAGTGTATAGTAGAACTGCTGAGGTTTTTAATGTTAATTCTGTGGTCTGACATTTTGCCAAGAGTGTCACACCTTCTGGCTTTCTGTTTATTGTTTTGAAGAAAAATGGTGGTCCCCATTTTAAGTCTGCCGCTTGGTAGTATTTGCTAGTGAGGCCTGATTTGACAGGGTCCAGGTTTATTCCAATCCTTTAAATTAGGTGTCATCACTGCCTGATCTCTAGATCAGCGTATCAGCACAATCCAGAACTTCTCAGAAAAGCAAAAACTTCATACCTTCCCAAACAACTCAGAGATACAGGCCCAGGCCATGGGGTGTCCTTCAGAGAGGCAGGGTGTGTGTGTGTGTGTGTGTGTGTGTGTGTGTGTGTGTGTGTTTCAGAGTCCTCCAGGAGTTTTGAGAAATGTTCTTGTCTCTACACCACAGTGCTGGCAATGTCTCTGGAGGTCACACATACACCCTTGCTGTGACAACATAGGCCTGCGCTCATTATGTGTGGAAAATTAGTTGTAATCCCTGAGACCAATGTGGTGTTCTGTCATATATATTTGCAATTATATGAGACCCTGGGATTAATTTGAGGGATGGATACTACCTTGTAATGGGATTTTATGCATTTAAGAAAATGAGATTTACTAGCAGAATTAAGAGGAATAAACAAGGGAAATGCTTACTTTTTCTGAGTCTGAATCCCAGCAATGAATAGACTGATTATATTTTGAATCCATTACAACACAATATTTTCCCATTTCTCTCTTAACCAGCACCATAACGGCATCTCTGGAATAAATGAAATTATATATTTTTTAAAATGTCCTTAGTCCCATCACACTGGCATTTGCTTTCCAAAAGGTAAAGCCTGCAGAGTTTTTTTAAGATTGAAGTTCTTTAGACCTAGACTAAAGGACCAAACTATCAACAAAGAGAAAAAGAAGGTGGGAGATGACAAAAGAGAGATTAACATCCGAAAGTCATAATGTGACAAGGAACCTACAGAGCAGAGAAGATGGGATGCAGGAACTGACGCATGACAGCGGAGAACAAGCCATGAGGCTTTATTTCTTTAATTTTTTTTTAAACTTTATTTATTATTTGTTTATTTATTTATTTATTTGCCTTGGTGTTTGCCTGGAACTGGAACTACAGACAGTTGTTAGCTGCCATGTGGGTGCTGGGAATCAAACCCGGGTCCTCTGGAAGAGCAGACGGTGCTCTTAACTGCTGAGCCATCTCTCCAGCCCCTTTAATTTTTAATCAATACAAATCTTTGGTGTTTTATATATCCTAAATTAAAATGCAAACCTAAGATGATTTTAAATTAAGAGTCTAAAGGACGGAAGCAAAAGAAAAAAATAGAGGGCAGCAGTGGTGTGGTAACGAAGAAAAACAGCTTTTCCTTCCTCCATTGTCGATGATTCTCAGGTGGAAAAACTGATTCCGAAAAGTGGAGTCATTGCTGAGACTAACCCTGACTATGTCACTCTTATGTCTTTGGAGTATTTATGAGAAGAATGTGGAAAAGCTTGAGCTGTGGGTTACAACATCCTTAGAATGCTGCAAGCAAATCTTAATCTTGATAAGACTTTGGAAGAGCAGAAGGCTGATACAGGTCAGTAAATCTGCACTGGAGTGACGACCAGAGTTTGGTTGCATAAGAACTCCATTGAGAATTGTGTCACAGCAGTAGTAAAGGCCCATTCAGGGAAAATCATTTTCTCCTGGTCAAGAAAAGGAAATCTCCAGCCTAGGTGGGGAACTAACATTCCTATTGGTCAGCCTCTCCTTATACCCTTGCATAGATTTGTTCAGGTGAGTTTTATTCTCTGCTGAACTGTGTATTGGGAACAGTGACTGGCAGGAGATAGAAGACATTTTTCCAAGAGGATTTCAGACATAAAGCAAAGGATAAACAGGCAATAATCCACAACCCCTGAGCAGCTAGGTAACATAAAGGACCCTAAGAGGGACATTCGTGAATCCCCCTGGGAAGGAGAAATACATATGATCTCCTTGAGGAAACATCCTGTTTGAGCTGGAGGAGGGACAGAGAGAAAGAACAACAAAGTAAGTATCTTGATAGAAGGAGCCATTTGGAGGTTAGGAAGAGACCTTGTGCTAGGGAAATATCCAAGAACCCACAAACATGATCTCAGCTAAAACTCCAAGCAATACTGGAATAGGTGCCTGAACTGGCCTTCCCCTGCAATCATATCGATGACCACCGTAATGGTTGTCATAGAAACTTCATCTAGCAACTGATGGGAGCAGAGATCCATAGCTAAGCACTGGGCCAAGCTCCAAGTCCAGCCAAAGAGAGAGGGAGGAGGGATTATGTGAGTAAAGAGGTCAAGATCATAATAAGGAAACCCACAGAGACAGCTGACTCAAGCTATTGGGAGCTCACTGACGCTGGATTGACAGCTGGGGAACCTTCATGGGATCAAACTAGGCCCTCTGAATGTGAATAATAGTTGTGAGGCCAGGGCAGTGTGTGGGCCTATGACAGTGAGACCAGAACTTATCCCTAATGCATAAACAGGCTATTTGGAGCCCATTTCTTTGCTAAGCTTTGGTACAAAGGAGAGGGCTTGGTCCTGTCTCAACATGAGATACCAGACTGTATTGACTCCCCCTGGGAGTCCTTACCCTTTCTGAGAAGTGGATAGGGGAATGAGGTGGGGAGAAGCTGGGGGATGACTGGGAAGAGGAGAGAAAGGGAAACAGTGGTTGGTATGTTAAAAAAAAAACCCTTTTAAATAAAAAATAAAAACAAACAAACAAAAAACAGAACAACAACAAAAGAAAACATTTTTTAGGTATCATCACAGAAAGAACCTCCAGTTCAACTTTAAAGGGTCACCCTATGATATCTTTAAGCTTTATAAAGTCATGGGTATGTGGAAGTCGGTACTCATGATCAATCAGGATTGAGCTGACAGAATTTTTACCAATGTTTAGCTTGAGATCTTCTCTGCCTAGCCTCTAGGCAGGGTGATTGTTTGGGAAGAAAACCTGACTGTTTGAAAGCTTATACACACATTTAGTTAGTGTGTGTGTGTGTGTGTGTGTGTGTGTGTGTGTGTGTGTGTGTGTGTATGCAGAGGCAGATAAGCTGAAAAACTTAACAAGTACATGCCCTCCTACAAAGAGATCAAGTTGTAGGGTATAATACTGTGATAGTCCTACTAAAGGCCACTTTTGTATTCTCCAGTCTGACTTAGGCCAGCTCTGACTGTAGAACAACATCAGACATTTACTTCTTTAAAGTCTGAGCAAAGCTGATCACAGTTTAGGGATGCATCTTTGTGACAAAAAGAACATATATTGAAATATCTTCCACTGCAAATTCACATGGGCTTCCAAACTCTAGCAATCTCAAAGTATTAGATTCTTTTGATAGCTGGCCAATGTTGGAGGCATATGGCTTGGAAACCTTAAGACCCATTTAGAAACCAGTAAATATCATGCAAGCCAATATATCAAAATCCAAAGAACCCACCATGGAGGTCTTTCCTGGGGTATATAAAATGCATTGATCTTATCACAGGGCAATAGAGGCCATGTTGAAGTCCCACCTGGTCTCCAGTTTCCTTGATCCTGTTTGGCATCCAAAAAGGAAGGAAGGAAGGAAGGAAGGAAGGAAGGAAGGAAGGAAGGAAGGAAGGAAGGGAAAAGAAAAATAAACCCTGGTAGGACTGTGATGGGTGACTGATGTTTGTAGCACAGGAAATTCTCAGGATGTAGTGACCCACTGAAAGCTAGTAGTATTGGTAAGGAAGTTTTCTTCAGGACAATATTTTGGTTTATGCTATGTGGGTCCTACTAACTTAAAGAAATTACTAGCTGCGATGACTACCCATGATGGTGTCAGCCAACTTGATGATTCCACTAACCAAGATACCACAAAATACATGGTTACTTTTGGCCTGTGCCATAAGAAAGTATGCTCATTCATTATCAGGGTATGAGTCTCTGGGTTCCATATATCTCACAGATTAAATGTGAATAGCTACCTCCTTTACTCTAAACAAGTATCCAAGTCAGGTTAGCACTAAGAAACACAACTGAGAATGTTGGGTAGGTCCAAAAGAAACCAAGGAAAGAATTCTATGGTTTCAACCCAAGGAATGAGAGTCCATACATCTTACCATCAGCTGTAACTATGACTTCACACAATGCCACCTGGGTCCTATTTTGTTTTTCATTTTCCTCTGTCAAAGAACAAGCTACATCTCTCATCTTAAAGAAAAGAAGAGATAGATTATTCTAAAGCCATGTTGAGTGACCATGGCCTGAGAACACAGACTCAGGTTCCAATGCCATGTTCCAACCTGGAAGCAGTTTCATGAAGTTTTTATAGTTTTACCAAACAAAGGAAGTTATAAATCAAGACAACTCTCTGTGAGCACATCAGAGAGGTGGGTACTCCAAGATGGGGGAAGCTTTACTGTAGACCCAAGATGCTGTCTGATGATGTTCTGAGCTTTTGGATTGATGAAGTTAGTGTTCTGCTAAATTAAAAGATTCTGAAAAGGTTTCTATCTATTAGTCACGACGTATTAGTTCCCACACAGAAGAGGGCAAGGGATGGCTATTCTGGAGGCCTAGAACTAGCCCAGGAGGAAGTATCAGCCTCTGGACTGGCATACCTCTCCACAGTATGAAATTCTAGTCAGTTGATCATTCCCAGACATAGCTTCTTTTCAGAAGTCTTTGCACAACTCCTACGTAAAAACTCTTCTGGGGAAAGGAATTATTTGAGAGAAATGAGGAATTTGCACAAGCATGCCTAACATCCACATGTGGCACGGTGGCATTGGAGACATACGGAGAAGCTGACAAGGAGGAAATACCTATGGTGTCTTTTTGTCTCACCTGATCACATGATGGATGTGGGCTGAGGTCAGAAAGATCCATGGGCCCCAGTATTGGTGGGATTTCAAGTAACTGCAAAATCAACTTATTAAAAAATAGTTAATCCTGAGATAGAGATTCAGTAGCTTTTTTGGTAGTTCTCTTGGTTCAGAAAAGCAACTTCCTGGTAACCCTGTCTGCCATCCTTCGCCTTCCCTCAAGCCTGATCTGAGATGTCCCAGTTCTCTGAGGGAAGTGGGTGGAGGAAGGGGAGGAAGTGAGGGGGAAATCTTATGCCCAGGAAGAGAAGATAGACAGTAAGCCTAACAGTGTTTATCTCTCGGCACATGGACAGCAACCACAGACAGAAATAGAAAACAAAGCAAAGAAGGAGAAGCATTGTGTTTACTATATCCAGTCATTGTCTTCAAGGAAGAAAGCCTGGACCCACAATGACCTGAACTTGTAGGAGGAGTTCACTGGACATGACAGACTTTTGAACTTTGTGGATCTAGCATTTCTTTGTGGCTTGCCCAAATGGGCTGCTCCTGCTGTGAATGCCTTCCCAGTACTCAGCAGCCTTGGCTCAGGCTTCCCACAGAAACCTGTCTACCTAGTTTTAAATAGAAGTATCCAGTTCCCAAGTAAATGGGAGATGGAAAGCAGAAAGGGAAACAGGAGACCGAGCTGAGCTGACGGTGCCTCTTGCATGTCAATGAGGAAGGTCAGAAGATGGGAAATGAGATAAATCCAAAGCAGGAGAAACAGAATGCTGGTCTGTGCAGTTACCTTGCTTCAGATTTCTGGAATCTTGGGGTATCCTTGAGAATAGGGTCTTTCTTGAGGAGTGAGGGTCTGGAAATTTGTTGACCACCAAAGACCCTTCATCCCCCCACCCCATCCAATGACTTTTTGAGTTTTTGACTCATAATTTATAGGATGAAATCCACAGACCATAATGAGTGAGTTTTAGAGAGTTTATTACAGATTTATAGGTGAAAGCTTAAGAAAGAAAAAGTGAGCCATTATATGTGAGTGAGGCATGGTGGACAGCCAAATAGCCCATAGCAGGGAATGGAGCTTTAGAGAATGTGTGAAAAAATGTTCAAAGGACCAAAGAAAGCATGCTCCAGCCAGCATCCAGAAGGGAGAGAGAAGAGAAGAAGAAGGAAGTTATGCTATTCTGAGTCAGAGAGGTGGGCAGACCCAATAGAACTTCATGTAGCCTAAAGGAATTGCATAGAGGTGAGAATTCTGGGAAGAAAAAGGGCATAATATCACTAAAAGGCTAGTTATTCCTCCTATCTCTTTATTATGGCTCAAGGTGGCTTCCTGAATGCAGAGTCCAACAGGTGGGAAGACAGGACAAAGCTAGGCAAGATGGGAGGAGAGCTGGTACAATGGGTCCGGTCTGCCACTGGACTTTGCAGAAAGCCTTCAGTGTGGCTCTCTTCTCTCTCCTCTCTCAGTCTTCTCTGATCATTTAAGAAAAGTAACCATTTATTATCTTCTTTAGTTCTACTGGTAAATGAATGCTTTGTCTCTGTACATTGTAATGGTAAATTGCCACATGACCTTTGAGATTCCTTAAGAAGCAGGCTCCTCTGACCCTGGATCTGGCCCTCTTACTTCAGACTCAAGCATGTTTACCTCAAAGTGCCCTCAGAAATCACTTGTTCAGTGTCAGATTGCTCTCCTGATTTTATAACAGGAGAAGAAATACACCAAGGCGTTTATGCCTTTAAAAACAGCTAAAGAGTAAACTATCTCCAAAGAGTTTACTCTCTTATCTAATGTTATAAAAGTGCCTTTGTTGTTATTGTTGTTTGAGGTTTTTGTTATTGTTTTGTGGGGGTTTGTTTGTTTGTTTAAGATGGGGCTTGCAAGACTGCTCAGAAGATAAAGAACATTTATCACTCTGCCAGAAGACTGGAATTTAATTCCCAATACCCACAGGATGACTCATCATCACCTATAATTCCAGTTCCAAGGGATGGGATGCTTTCCTCCAGCTTCTGTAGGTACCACGTACACACTTGTGCACAGATATACATGCAGGCAAAACAACCACACACATAATTCAAAAATCAGTAAATCTAAAAACAATAATAATTGAAAAAGCCTTTGAGAAGCACACTTATAGAGAGGACTCTCTGCCTGAAGAGCCTTAGTCAGTAACTTCAGCGCGCAGCTTTCACAGGGCTTTCCAAGCTCATTTTTGCTGGGTATTTTAAACATCAATTTATGACATTTCGCTATGTATCTGCTGCTTTTCTTTGTCAGCTATTACACCCATAAAACCCCCACATCTCTGGTCTGGAGTGCTAGAGAGGCACCCTGGTTTCTTATGTCTTCCTAAAGGATCTAAATGAACACCCCTGCCTGGAAGTCACCCATGAGAGCAGACATCAGAACTTCAGTCCAGTCATGAATACTCTCTGGGGAACAGCTTTGGCACCAGATCCTTAGATTTCCGTGGTTCAATGGGTTGTGTTTGTTCCCCCATTTTATCCCACCTCCTAAATGACTTTAGGGTTACATACTGAGGGAACAATGTCACAGAAGCAGTGTAGAGCAAACAGTTAACTTTTGGTCAAGGAAGGAAATGTCTGGCTGGGCAAAGACCTAGCATTCTAATTGGTCAATGACATAGCTAAGACACCAACCCTCAGGAAGGCAAAGCTACCCTAGGAAGACAAGCCCACCTTCCACACTTAGCCTTTTAATGAGATAATGTCTTTTTCCTTCCCCACATTCTCACCACCTACCCCCCCTCCAAGTTCTGCTAAGTCTGTCTGACTTTCGGAGGTGAGGACTCACTTTCCCAAAGTGAGTGCATAATTTTTCTTTTTCTTTTTTTTTCTGTCTTTCTATCAGGTGCTGCCCAGAGCTTAAGTCGCCTTTTTTATGGAACTCTGAGTTTCCCTTACTTTTTCTTTAAAGCTGCTTTGCTTTTTGCCTGCAGCTGCTTATCGGCCACGTAGCTGACCTCCATGACTAAGTCAGCCATTGCAGTTCACCTTTTCTTTCCCTCTTGAGCTCCCACTTATGAATCTATAGTAACCCTCTCTCTAAAAACTCATTCTGTAGACTGAATTTCATTCTTTGAATTTGAGAGACAAAAACTTAAAAGCCACTGGTTCAGTGTAACTTTGATGGACATCAAATTTCTAGAGTCCCAGTTCCCCAAGAAAACTACCATTTTCAAGGATACCTCCATAGTCCCAAATTATTTGAACTAGAAGCCATTTGGGTAATACTCCTTACAAAGGATATGTTTTGCAACTTTGAGTGAGGCTTGATTAAAGAGAGATAGATTAATTGCAGAGAAAATCCCGAGACAGCACAGTATTTAAACATTAGAACCCTCTGCCTCCTGCCAGGTTTACAGTGAGAATCAGAAACAAAAGGTCAAGCAGAAAGATGTGAAAAATATGCACCTGGCTAGAAAATGAATGTGTTTAATTGTGATCATTAGAAATTGGCACCTGCATTGGTGGATAGTTCAGTCAGCACGGTACTGATGCAGAAGTCAGATCTTACCCTAATAGCCCTTCCGAACAAAGTGAGTTTGGTTGCCTGTCCAAACTCAGCCATTACATTATTATTATTATTGTAAATAAGCCATTATGCAAGTAAGTATAAAGAGCAAAAAAGTGGAAATTTAGTCAATGGCATGACATCAGAAAGAAATATAAAGAGGTTCAATTGCATTCCTGCCTTTAGTCCATCTGTTAATGTTAAGGGAAGCAGAAGTGAGAATCATAAGTGAACAGTCCTGGTTGAGGTATAGTCTCTCTCAATATCAGCATCTCAGATCCCGTAGTTATTGTAAGGTTGTCTAAAAAGATTTAAATCCTTCCCAGATACAAGTTCCCCTTCTAGGGGCTGGAGAGATGCCTCAGTGGTTAAGAGCACCGTCTGCTCTTCCAGAGGACCCGGGTTTGATTCCCAGCACCCACATGGCAGCTAACAACTGTCTGTAGTTCCAGTTCCAGGCAAACACCAAGGCAAATAAATAAAGTTTTTTTTTTTTAAAAAAAAAAAAAAAAACAATTTCCCCTTCTAGATGGCCCCAAGACCTCAGCTTTCTCCTTTTTCTGTCATAAGCTTCCTGGGTTTCTTTATTTTTAATAGTCTGATGGCCAAAGGGGGAGCATGTGTTTCTTTACAATATCTTCATTCCTGTTAGAATGGCCACACAAATGACATGAGTTTGATTCCTAGAACTCAAATTTAAAAAGTCAATCATGGTGATAAAAAAGTAGAGACAGGTAGATCTTTTCACTGGACAGCTAGTCTAGCCTATAGTTCCAGGACAATGAGATACCTGGTCTCAAAAAAAAAAAAAAATTGAAGACATTTAGGAAATTTTTTAGAACCTGTCCATTGCAGGATCCAGAGCATCAACTTGAAAATTTAGTTTAAAAGATAGGAAAATTTCCATTTACTAAGTGTTTCACCAGGTTCATCCACCTACACATTCACATGCCACTATAGCTGTGATCCACTAGTAATCAAGTGAGTAATAGCACCTGAAACTATCCAGGTGACATCTGTTTCCAGGCATACATAGTAGAGGAGTTACGGAGTCAGGAAGACCTTCATCAAGATTCCAGAAAAAAAAAAAATCAAACAAACATGTGAATATGGGCAACATAGGACAGGTCAGACTCCCTGAAGGAGTATTGAGGATACAGACTAACTTGCAATGGAGATTATCTGGAAATAAGTGAAATGTCTGCCGAGGGAAGCTGTATGCATTGATTGGAGCCAATTCAAAAGAGTGGCCATGTGGGGTGCCAGTCACAATGCTGTCCTGGCTAGTACTTATGTCAACTTGACACAAGCAAGAGTCATGAAGAAGAGGAAGACCTCAAATGAGAAAATACCTCCAGAAGATCAGACTGTAGGCAAGCCTGTCAGGCACTTTCAAAATTAGTGATTTTTATGGGATGGCCTTGTCTTTGGTAGGTGGGGATCATCCCTGGGCTGATGATCCTGGCTTCTATAAGAAAGCAGACTGGACAGGTAATGGTGCTACACACCTTAAATCCCAGTATTTGGGAGGCAGAGGCAGGCAGATCTCTGAATTAAGGGCAGCCTAGTCTACAGAATGAGTTCCAGGACAGTCAGGGCTATGCAGAAAAACCCTGTCTTCAAACCACCCACCTAAACAACCAATAAAGTTAAAAAAAAAAGAAAAAAGAAAAAAGAAAGTAGATTGATCAAGCCATGAGGAGCAACCCAGTAAGCAGTACTCTTCTACGGCTTCTGCATCAGTTCCTGTCTCTAGGTTCATGCCAACTCCCCTCAATGATGAACTGTGATATGAAAGTGAAATAATATATCCTTTCCTCTGTAAGTAGTTGTTGGTCTGGTGCTTCATCGTAGCAATAGTAACCCTAAGACACATGTAGTGGAAGAAGGTGGGGCACCTGTGTTGTATTGGGCTTCTGACTCTGTATGGGCCAGAGGTCCAATCTGCCTGCAGGGGCCTTTTCTCCCCAAAAATGACTCAGGCACTTATATTAATTTTACCCTGTTTGGCCTATGTCTCAGGCACACTGCTAGCTAGCTCTTTCATCTTAATTCAACCCATTTCCATTAATCTGTCTGGCCACATGGCCCGGGGCCCGGGGCCCGGGGCCTGTAGCTCACTTATACATGTTTCTTCTTAGATGGTTGGATGGAGACTATCTGACTCAGTACTCCTCGTACCTGAACCTCAATTTCCCTGCCTACTTCTAGGGTACCTGACATAGGCCAAAACAGTTCCTTTATTTACAGCATACATATGGAACATTCCTACCACACTTCCTCTTTTCTGTCTAGTCAAAAGGAAGGTTCCAATTTCAATATAGCAAAATTACATATAACAAAACAGCTATCAAGTAAAAATTACAGTTAGAATATCTAGTCTATTTATAATTAACAAAATTAAAGAAAATATTCAATTGTCTACCTTATCCTGTGAGTCTAGAGTTTTCTATCTAATATACCTTTTAAAATAACTAAGAAAAACTATACCTTAAATCTTCAACTACATCAAAGACCACAGAAGAATATATAGTATTACACAAATAAACAGCAAGTGCAAACAACTTCCAGATTCTAGAAATGACAGAGATGATACCTGTCTGCCTGCACAGTCCCCCAAAGTTCTTTTGTAATGTTGGGGCACCATCTTCAGCCTACAGGCCCAGAGTCTTTGGCACACCTTTCAGTGACACAGGAAATCTGACACAGTCCATCAGTTGCTTCTCCTTGTGTCCTGAAAGATGCCTGGCAGTTTTCTCTACATAGCAGGAATCTGAAGGACCATCTCAGCTTGTTCTGCCAAAGTTCAGAGGTCACTTTCCTATGGAACCTGCATATCTAGTTTATACAGCATACTATCAAACAGTCAATACAAGAACAGTTTCTTGTCCAGTGATTAACTATTGCCACAAAGTAAATTCCACATGAAGTTTCTTCAATGCCCATTATTCTCTTGAAATTGGTGTTGCCAGGAGCAGACCTGTCTCACTGTCCAGAAAAGTCTAAGTTTTTAAAATACTTTAAATGCCATATCCTGTAGGACTTAGAAGTATTTGAAGATTACCTATCTAATTGAAATATATCTTTGTATACCTACAAAAACCTAACATGACTATTAGTTTGGTTATCATAGATGACTATTAATCTGTATTACTTACACATTACAATTTTAAATGAGTTACATAAACATCACACTTTAAACAAGAGTGGACAAGTACATACAAAATAACAAAATTAACCTTAAATTTGTATCAATAAACCAAAATCGATCTATCTTTTTTATTCATTCCTATATCATATTCCCTTTCTTTTTTGAAAGAGAGTGATATGGCCAATAGCCACTTATAATGAGAACAAATGTTCATAAGCAATATTTTGGAAATTTAGGTGTAGTAATTCACAGTACTTCTTCCTGATGATTAAGGGGCTTTGGCAATCTCATGAGTGTCCTGAGGCTGGATCATCTTAGCTGGCATCTTGGAAGCTGATCTTCCCATCAGAGAATTTTCAGGTGGCCTTGGCAAATGGAATCATACTTGCCTGGAAACAATCCACAGGTTCTCATCTTCTGTGGAAACAAAAGGAGAAATTCTTTTCCAAAGCAACATATCATTATGAACAGATTTCAAAGTCAAGATATCTTTAAAATATATATGTTTGTTTAAATTAGCAGCCTTTGCAATCAATTGTCTTTCTGCAGTTTATTTAAAGTTAAAAAATTAAAAGAAAACACAATAACCATAATCTACTCTTTGTGTATTTGCCATCTTTACATGCCCTTTTATATCTCTATTCCTCTATTTCTCTTTTTTAAGGGCTTTCTGTAGCTTTTTTTTTTTCTCGAAAGCCTATGCACATTTTACACACATTGTACCCCATTCAGAGGTTTTCTCCATGTGATTCTGTTTTATTGTGTATCCTTAAATAACTTTCCAACCTGAAAACCTTTTAAAATATTAGCACTGTTAAGACTGCTAATTCTGCCCCTTTTGGCAGTTTTTCAACATGGCAGAGTTGTTGGCTATGTCTGCTTGTTGCCAGCAAACAGAGCGGACCCAAGAAAATGCTGCCACCAAAAAAACTGTCTTTGACTCTGTTCCCCTTTTGTTCAATATAAACAGAAACTTTATTTTTTTTATTTTTTTTTAAGACAGGGAATATTTTACTTAAAACCCATCAGTGAAATGGACGGTTTGGGTCTATGACAAATCACTTTAAAGCATAAGCCAGTAGTAACTGTATGAAAGCACACATTGCCACATACAACTTAACTGGTCAGACCACAACTTTCTATGTTGGAACAGAATAGACTTCCCTGTAAAAGCAGCACCTTTGTGACATTTACTTTAGTATTCCTCTCCTTCCTCCTCACCCACTCCTTCAACAGAATCCACACCAACCTCCTCATAATCCTTCTCAAGGGCAGCCATATCCTCACGGGCCTCAGAGAACTCCCCTTCCTCCATGCCCTCACCCACATACCAGTGCACAAAGGCACGCTTGGCATACATCAGATCAAACTTGTGATCCAGCCGAGCCCAGGCCTCAGCAATGACTGTGGTGTTGCTCAGCATGCACACAGCCCTCTGGACCTTGGCCAGGTCCCCACCAGGCACCACAGTGGGAGGCTGGTAATTAATGCCAACCTTGAAGCCAGTGGGGCACCAGTCCACAAACTGGATGGTACGCTTGGTCTTGATGGTGGCAATGGCAGCATTGACATCTTTGGGAACCACATCACCTCGGTACAGCAGGCAGCAAGCCATGTATTTACCATGGCGAGGGTCACATTTCACCATCTGGTTGGCTGGCTCAAAGCAGGCATTGGTGATCTCTGCTACAGAAAGCTGCTCATGGTAGGCTTTCTCAGCAGAGATGACAGGGG